>KV019104.1:146831-159511 GCA_001598015.1 Dorcoceras hygrometricum | reverse complement strand
GTGGCTTCCAGCTTGTTCATGTTTAAGTTGACCACAAAGGGGTCAAATGCAGCGGGTAGCGAGAGGAGAAGTACATCCACCGATAGCTCGTGTGGAAGCGCGATATCAAGGCCCAACAGCTTTTCAACGAGCCCAATCATACGAACCCCATGCTCGCGGACTGAAGTCCCATCGCGCATGCGGCTCGTCATCAGCTCCTTGACAGCCGTGAACCTCTGTGGCTTCCAGCTTGTTCATGTTTAAGTTGACCACAAAGGGGTCAAATGCAGCGGGTAGCGAGAGGAGAAGTACATCCACCGATAGCTCGTGTGGAAGCGCGATATCAAGGCCCAACAGCTTTTCAACGAGCCCAATCATACGAACCCCATGCTCGCGGACTGAAGTCCCATCGCGCATGCGGCTCGTCATCAGCTCCTTGACAGCCGTGAACCTCTCATGTCGAGAGTTCTCCCCATACAGTACTTGAGATGAAAGAGTATGGCAGAGGCATACTTTGTCTTCTCAAAGCGCCGTTGCATTTCGTTGGACATCGATGCCATCACATAGCATCAAGCTTTAACCTCATCGTCCCGCCAGTGGTTAAGCGTGATCAGCTCCTCAGGGCTGATATCGGCAGGGGTTTCCTCCGGAGGCGACTTCTCTATCGTATAGAGAAGCTTCTCCGAAGCCAATACAAGATTAAGGTTGCGGAACCAGTCTTGGTAGTTCAGACCGGTGAACTTGTTGCTATCCAATATAGCAGCGAGCGGGTTTTTCATCGAAACCATTTTATATAGCAGTTATACTGAAAAGAAAACAGACATGCATTACTAACTATATAAGATATAAGCTATGACATAAAACATGGTCATTAAGTTTTATGAATTACCCTCCCACTATTTTAACGATTTCACCACCCTCTAATGAAATCGAGAAAATAGGTTTCTTTAGTGGGTACACGGAGCCCAATCAAGCGATCATGGACCCGAATAATATCAGCCATCCATGACCCCCAAAAGGTAGTTTCCGATTGCAACCGGTGCAACCTCCATGTGTTCACCTCACGTCCAGTAAGGGCCCAATAATATGACGCCGTTTACTATCACGTGTCAAGATTGACCCATCAATGTTGAGTCGTGAAGGACGGTCCCCTTAACGTCCCCAATAATATGAGCCAACGTTAAAGGGAGTTCCAACCGACTCACAACAATTGTCAATGGCGTGGACAGCTTTCTGGCATACATGACCCCATCAATAATATGAGCCGGGCCATGTATACGGGTAGCATCGACGTACACCCATTGTTGATGAAAGGTAGGGTTGATTTAAACAATTTTAAATACCCTTTAGTTTATCGAATAAACTTTTATCTTGATATAAGTTTTAAATCAAATTTAAAACGAGGGATTTTAATTTTGAAAAATAGGATACTGGACTTAGAACAATTTCTGCAACGTAAATTTCCAGTGCAATCCTATTACAATGCTTTCCGGTTTTACAGATCTTCGGTCTTCAATATCTTGATCGTCATCTCCACCATCTTCGGATGTGCTCCCACTAACTCTAGTAATTTACATTTAAATTGCTATGACAGATAAGGGATACATTTATCAAGGGGTGGGAACGGGCCACAAACAGGCCCACTTTAAATGATAATCAAATATATAAAAACCGAGATCAAATAAAACCTATTGCATACACCTAACACATTGGGCACGGCTCTCGATCATCCCAATCATGCAATTAATCTAATTAACATGCATAATTTAAATAATCTAATTATTTATCGTAAAATCATATTCTAATTACGAAATCGTATTTTATATAAAATCGCATTTTGCCGATAAAAACAAATTTTAATCAACAAAATCATATTTTATTACAAAATCATATTTCATAATTAAAATCAAATTTTACTAATTTTAATTGTATCAAATTGGGCTTAAAACAATTCTAGGCCCAAAAACTTAAAATTTCAAAATCAACCGAAACCGGGCCCGATATCGCATACCGGCCCGAAAACTTCACGGGCTGCCCGGGACAGGCCCGAACCAAACCCTATAAGAAATCAGACCAGCCGTCACGACATCGCCGGAGCGGCGGCCGGCCGGTGGCCGGCGCCACCACGAAAAATTCGTGCGGAGCAAGGGCGCGCGCGCGGCCTCTACAAGAGCAGCGCTTCATGCGCAAGCGTGCGCCATCGTCGGCCGTGACGTTGCGCAACCGGTGCGCATCACGCCGCCCATCAAGAGCGCAGCAGGCCAGCCAGCAAGCGCCACGAGCGCCCGACGTTGATGCAGCAGCGGCCGATCTTCCTCGCGCGAGGCGGCGCCAAGCGCCCGATGTTCTGCCGCGCGGCCGACCATCCGCGCATCAGTTGCACGAGGTCGGTGTGCGCGACAGGCGCGCATGTGCGCGCAGCGGCGCCAGCGTTGACCTCCCTTGCGCGGCCAGCGCGCAAGTCGCGAGCACGAGTGCGCGCGAGGAGGAGGGGCGCCGCCGCTCGTGGCGGCTGCCGATGGCCTTGCTCGAATTTTGGTTGATTCGATCTGAAAATTTAACGATTAGATACAATTATGGCATAGCGTATTGATCAGATCCGAAAAACACTGGCTCTGATACCAGTGTTGGGGATCCGGATCCGCCCCCCAGCTAGGCAGCGGAAGAACAGAAAATAAACGGCCGGGAGACGATCAATACGAGTAATAAACAATACAATATCGTCATTCATAGGGTGTTCAAAACACTACCTTGCTGGCACTTGTGCCTGGCTCCAACCGTAGTTACAATAACGTCGGCTCTTCACGGTAGATTGCGGTAGAAATCGCCAATCCGGTCCACGACCAGAAACGAGACTCCTTCGTCAGCCTGCACTAGAAGGACTGACGAAATCTGCACGAACGGATTCTCCTCGTCGAATTGGCCGGAAACGATTTTCCGGCGAAGCGACGGCGGCGGCGGCGGCGGCGGCGCACGGCGGGCGACGGCGTATATGGAGAGGAGGGGCGGCTATTTGCTTCTAGGGTTAGGGTTAATTTTTGTCTAGTATGTCATAAGTGAAGCTTAGTCTAATTAAATAGACTTAAGTGTTGGACTTGGATCGGCCCAACGGGCCCGGGTCCAACTGATGAACATTCAGTTCATCTCCACCACTGAGACTTCACCGTAACTCCGATCGCCGATCAGATCAGACCGATCGATTCAGTTTCCAAAACTGAATAATATGATCTGAAAAACCATTTTTCAGAACCATAGTGCAAAATGACCGTTTTGCCCCTCAACAGCGGGAAACCCCGGTTTGACCCCTGTTGACCCCGTGCTAACCACACAAGATTAGAGCACAATTAAGCACATAATCACGGAAGCGTAAAAACAAGGCTTAAAATTTTTTTTCGAAATCATTTGGGCCTGAACTCAAAACATACATTCAAAACATCGATACTCAAAATACGAGTTGACTCAAACTCATACAATACAGGTAACAATAAATATCAATCATGAACGATCCCCAAAATACATAATAACACAGGGCATCCCCTGGTTCAATACATAATAAAAGTAGACTGGGACTCAAGGAAACGGGGATCGACCAGCTGGCACTCCACCCGGTCCAGCTTGGTTACCTGAAGATCCTGCAAATGGGTAACACAGACCCAAACAACGCAAAAGCAGGAAAAGAAATACGAGGTCAAGCCTTAGTATGAAGAGCTATCAAAACAGCTAATCATGCAACATGCTATAATCAATGCTATGAAATGCATGAGGGCTATCAAGGATCGGATAGCTAGACCAGTGTATCAACTGGCAAATCATCTCAGTCAGCCTCTATACCCGCACGGTGTATAAACTGGGGAAATCATCGGTCCGTGATCTTCAGAGCCCGTCGGCCTATCACAGCTCGGTGGTATTCAGACACAACCAATCAGTCGGTCACCACTCCGATGATAGAGTTGGACTTTTCAGGCACAACTCATCAGTCGACCAGTCACAACGTGGCTTTCAGTCAGGTCATCAATCAATCTGTCAATCAGGCTCAAGATGTATGCATGTATGCCAATAAGCCATATCAAAGTTCTACATGCATAATTTACGCAAAACAGAACATGAAATCAATCAAATATTCAACAAATGCTTCACGTAATTCACATCATCAATTTCATAACATCAATTACAGCCATGTTCACGCTCAAAGCTGTTAAATCTGCTCACTTCGTACCTTCAACGGCTGATTCTACCTCAACAGATTCTCACAAGGCACTGAAACTCACGGCCTCGGCTACCAGATTTCTCCGGGCTTCCTCAACCACGGCAGAATACTTCCAGGAGCTTAAATCTGCTAAAGCATCGCATAATTCATATCAATTCCAGTCCAGGTCGGAACTTCTAAATATCCTACCCAGGGCTTGAACAGAAACAGGTTCTACAAGTCTACGTAGGTATTAACAACAAGGGAAAAGCTCAAAACCAAGAAGAACTCTTACCCAGAAGTTCGAAACTAACGGATGAACAACGGACCAGATTTCTCAAGAATCTTCGAACGAGCAGCAACTCTGCGCTTCTTCCTCAATTCGTTCTACAGCCACTAACAAGGTAGCAATCAAAAAAGGAACTCTCAAGGAACCTAGCGCCACCTAAATTGTCCAAAACAGAGGCTGAAATCGACGAAGATCGATGAACGAAATGCTAGGGTGAACAGTAGATAGAACGAGGGTTTGAAATTGGAGATAAGAAATATCAGGCTCTCAATAATCCTAAGTGTCGATCAACACTTGTCTATATATCTCTTAAATCCAACAGCTGCTGTTCTCAATTAATCAGCATACATCGAAACAGTAGATATCTTACAACGGAAACCAGCAGTTGCTCTCAACAAAATCAGCAGCAACCAACAGACGTTGCATCAACTAATCAAAACAACACCGCATCGCTCCAATAGCTGACAACAGATTCCTTTCAAAACAACCAGCAGCTGGTCACGCTAAACAACTCAAACGACATCGTAAAGGACACGTCACCATTACTGCCAACAGCTGATCAAAAGCGTTGCACCCTAAACTATGCGTTTTAACTTATCAAAATGACGTCGCCTCTCATCAGCGACTGGTTCCTCAAACCAACAGCTGGTCACTCTGCTGGGATAATTCCTCTCAGCGCAACAGCTGATAGCACTACCATTCAGCAGTCAACACCAAAAGGTTGACCAACACGTGTCGCTTTCTCGTTAATCCTCGCACCCGCGCAACTGCTACCAGCAGATATCTCTTCAAGCGCTACTACTGAATAGCGAAACGATGACGCATCACTCCCACGCCAACAACAACTGATCAGATTCATCAGCTGGAGCTACAGTACCGTTTACTCGTGTTGACATCTGAAATGCGCGACAACTGATTCCTCGCAATAGCGCTACGTCTGATTTCACAAAATGACAGCGTTTTTCTTCAAAACGCTAGGAATTCAGATTACTTAAAATTCACCAAATCAACTCCAATTCTCGCGCAGATTTCACCCGATAATTCCTGTGAATAAAATCTGAATTATTCTAAGAGAGATCTGAAATTCTCAAAATTCAAAAATTCTAAATTCGAATTTCTCAATCCTCACACTGTCTGATTGATTCCATTGCATGAGATTGAATTCAATATATGATATTTTGTTATGCACTAATCTGTTTGAAATCAGATATGCCTCCTCGTCGACCAAATACTAGACAAACAATGGTTGTCCCACCGACAGAACAGACCAAGACAAACAGTGGTTGTCCCTCCGACAGAACAGACCAATGTACAACAACCAGTGTCAGTACCTGGAATGGAACAAGGTAGTACATCTGTAATTCCCGAGATTATTATGTAGCGATTAAGTAAATTAAAATTTCTGGACGCCAGATGTTGATGAAGTCTGGTTGAGGATTCTCGGATTTCTTCTGAAAATGTTATGCTTCGAATTGCAATTCTTCCAGGTGAAATCTGGTTGAGATTCGGAGTTGAATTGATGAATTTCGGGAGGAATCTGTTTTTACAAGTGTTTAGAAGAGAAAAGTTGCCGTTTTGGTGAAGTCTGGTGCGTTGCGTAAGTTATCGCGACCATATGATGAAACGTGGTCGTTTTGTAGAAAGCTGGTAGAATTTTACAAGTTGTTGCTAACACGTTGACGTTTTACGAAGACCAGTAGTAGCGCTATTGTGAGAAATCTGGTATAGCGGAATCCAGACGTCAACGTTAGTCAACAATATGATTGAGAGTGATCGCTGATTTGAGTTGAGTGACGTCGTTTTGTTACTCAGTCGATGCACGTAATTCGATTTCCAGACGTCAACGCCAGTCAACTCTCCTGTATCTTGCAGCTGGTTTTGCAAGAGAGTTAGCGACCGGATTTGATGACTTCAGCTGTGCGACGTCTTTTGAATTAGTGGGAACACAGCGTTTTGATGCAACGTCTGGTTGTCCAGCTTTTGGGATTTGAGAACCAGTCGTTGGCTTGTCAAGCAGCGACCAGTCGAGGGATTTGAAACCAGTTGATGGTTTGTTGCATCTGCTGGTTTAACCAGTTGTGGGAGCAACGCGACGTCGTTTTGACTTATGAAACAGGAACCGTAATACGACACCGTTTGAATTAGTTAGCGGGACCAGTCGATGAAGTATTTTAGTGTGACCAGCTGTTGAGTTCTTTCAGTAGAAATCTGGAACCAGCCGTTGGTGTGTTGCGACGTCGTTTGGATTAATTATTACGGCGTCGTTTTGATGTTAACGAAACGCAACGTTTGGGTATTATTGCGACTGAGTATTTCAGCAGCTGGTTATCCATAATAACGACTGATGAAGTTCGAACAACAGTTGGGAAATCCGGTTAACGATATATATTGTTGCAAAGATCTGTTTTGAAGCGGTGTGAGTATATCCTATTTTGGTATTTAATTACTCAGCATGACACGTGGAATTCATACAGATTACGTTGGAAATTCCACAGAAAACAGAGATCTTTTTTATAAATAAGATTGAATTCGAAATCCTTGTAACTTTTGCTACAGACTTCAGGATTTGATTCTGTGAAGTTACTGGGAACGATAAAGTGGAATAGATATCTGAAGAATTCGAACAGAGAGTAACATATAATTTGACAGTGAGATTCAGGGATTAGATTACTCAAGAATGAGATTTCTTGAGTTATCCCGATGAAATCACATACTCTATGTTTATTGTTCTTGATTTAGAACTGGAGTTTTTGATGTGTCGATCCATCACAGGTAGTGGATCTTTTATATTTGCATGATATTGCATAACACGAAGAGAATATGAATTGATTATGATGCCCAGGACTGAGATGACCTGCTTTTCGAAGTTGGAGTTAACTTCGATAGATGGATATCCATGTCAAGATTGCATACGAATCTTGATGGCATTGATGTGAAATGGAATCAGTTCTGATACGAAGAATTGAGATAGATTCATTGCATTGCATTTTAGAATTGATACATGTTGACATACATTTATTTATTCTATTGCATATACCTGTTGATTATACTGAGATTGTTTCTCACCGGAGTTTATCCGGCTATTGTCTCGTTTTGTATGTGTGCATGACAACAGGTAGAAGAGAGCTGAATTGATGGTCAAGGGTAGTGAGAGCTGGCTACCTAGATGAAGGGCAACAAAGAAGAACTTCTAGAGATCTGCTGATAGCATAGTCTTGAAATAGTTAGCATTAGTGTTTCATGAAATCTGGTTTTGTGACTACTGGTCAGATCTTGTATTGATAAACATAACATGCAATAACCGTTATACTGTTTTGTTCTGTTTATAAATAAATAGTTTTTGGAACACCAACATAGTTCTGTTCAGTTACCAATGACCAGCTTTTGGGACCAAATTTAAAAATTTTTTTTTTACTAGATTTCCCTACTTAAACTCGTTGGTTTAATTAAACGCTATTTAAACGCCAATAAGATGAGATTAGAAGAATAATTGTGAGCAGAGAGCCTCACAACAGGTGGTATCAGAGCGATGTTAAGTTCTTGAATTGAATAGATGAGTGGGGTAGATCGAGGTTTCCGATTGATTTATTGCATGCTTGCATGGTATATGTCTTACTGTTTTTGAATTCATATCACGTGACTACTGTGAATAAATGGTAAGAGTATACCGAAGAGTTGTAAGAGTTAAATGCTCTTGAAGTGAATGGTAGCATGTTGTACACGAAGCATGAATCAGACCTTGATCTCTTGAGAAGTAGCACATTGATGTGTGCTAATCAGAGGAGGGACTGAGATTTGTTATTGATATGATGAGAATTGTGAACAAATCTCTCTGATTTTTAGATATGCCTCCTCGAAGAACAACTACCCGGCATACTGGAACATTTCCACAAACAGAGCAGGGTAGTACATTGACTGATGTATTGAATGCAGCTGCAACCCCAATGGAAACATTGTTGAAACGATTTCAGTCCTTTAAACCACCAATCTTGACAGGGACAGAAAATGCCATAGACTGTGAGAACTGGTTGGAAGATATAGAACAGTTATTTGAAGCACTAGATTATACCGATGATCGTCGGGTGAAATTGATAGTACACCAGTTGCATGGTCTTGGTAAGAGTTGGTGGATAGCAACGAAGAAAGAGCTTGAAAACCAAGGTACTGTGATTACCTAGGCAGTATTTAGAACAGCTTTGTATCAACGGTTCTTCCCCATTTCGTATCGAAAGGATAAAGGAGCAGAATTTGCAAACTTGAGACAGGGTCAATTGAATATCGAAGAATACGTTGCCAAATTCACCAGTTTACTGAAATTCTCTCCACATGTTGCTATCAGTGAGGAAGCGCAAGCCGACCAGTTTATCAATGGCTTGAATCCCGACATGTTCACCTTGGTGAATACAGGACGACCAAATACTTTTGCCGATGCATTGAATCGCGCAAAAGGAGCAGAAGCTGGATTGCTAAGGCAACGAAGAGCGCAATTTGTGCCATCAATAGCCAAAGTAGCACAGGAGAACCCACAGATTCCACCACCCCCTCGATTTGATGCTGGAAGCAGCGGTAGTGGAAAGAAAAATTTTTTTAAAGGAAAAGGAAAACAATTCAAGCGTTCAGGTACTAGTAGTTCTTCTAGTTCTAGTGAGTACAAGCGAGAACTGGATCGAAACCGGATGTTTATTGTACCAAATGTGGGGGTCGACACAACACTAAACAGTGTAGATGAGTTTTTGGCCTTTGCAATCTCTGTAATCAACCCGGACATTTTGCAAGAATATGTCCTCAACGTGGTGCTGGAGGTTCACAGAATACTGGTGCATCGATATCGATGCCACCACCCGAAAGACAAGCATCTTCTGTACATTCATTGCAACCACAGAATCCACAACAGAGTAGACAAGGAGGAAGCCAAACAGTGAGTCAACCTCCTAAACAGTAAGCACGAGTGTTTGCATTGACTGAAGAACAAGCACAAGCAGCTCCTAACGATGTTATTGCAGGTACTTTCTATATGTTTAATTATCCTGCTTATGTTCTAGTTGATACCGGTGCTTCACATACCTTTATTTCTGAGCATTTTGTTGTAATACATTCGTTGCCCCTTGAATCATTAACCGAGGTAGTAGCAATCTCTTCACCTCTGGGAAGGGGTATGTTATCAGTAAGAGCTGTTAAGAATTGTATACTACAGTTTGAAGGTCATGAGATTGAGATTGATTGTATTGTACTTGGATTGTCTGATTTTGATTGTATCATCAGCATAGATATGTTAACCAAGTACAGGGAAACAGTGGATTGTTTCCAGAATGTGGTTCGATTTAGACCCGAGATAATTGAGGAATGGAAATTTTATGGTAAGGGATCACGAGCCAGAATTCCTTTGATTTCTGTGATTTCTATGACTAAGCTATTACAGAAAGGAGCAGAGGGATTCCTGATTTATGCAGTAGATGGGAAGAAGAATAGCCCGAATCTGGTTGATATACCAGTAGTTTGCGAATTCGCTGATGTCTTTCCTGATGAGATTCCAGGATTGCCTCCATATCGAGAGGTGGACTTTAGTATTGAATTGATGCCAGGTACACAACCGATATCAAAAGCACCATACCGAATGGCACCTATTGAGTTAAAGGAATTGAAGAGCAGCTTGAAGATCTTCTGGTCAAAGGGTACATTAGACCAAGTGTTTTCCCTTGGGGTGCTTCGGTATATTTGTACGCAAGAAAGATGGATCAATGAGATTATGTATTGACTATCGGCAATTTAATAAAGTAACGGTAAAGAATAAATATCCTTTACCGTGAATAGATGATTTATTTGATCAGTTGCAGGGTTCGTCAGTATATTCGAAGATTGACTTGAGATCCGGATATCATCAATTGAGAGTAAGAGATGAGGATTGATGGTCCCAGAAATAGGATCACTAAGTAAACAGGAATTCAGAAGGGGGGGGTGGGTTAATAAATAAATGTTGTATGTAAAAGATAGAGTCAGGAATTTGTTTCAGGAAGTTCGGACTTCAATGTCCTATGTCTCCCCTTCTTCCTCCTCGGAAGGTATCACTAGAAGATTTGGTTTGTACAGGTCTTCTGCACACACCCGATCACACAAGCCGCACTTGTATGAACTCCTAGACACTTCACAACTTACACGTAGACGCAGCTGCTGGTTTCTACAACACTTTAATATTTTCGAACTTCTTCACAAAGACAGTTCGTTACAGACTCAATGAAATATGACAATGAATACACTTTCTGAGTACTGTAAGATTCTCTGGTTTCTAAAACAAAGAAACTCGATGATTCAACAGAATGAACTAGAGAATGGACTCGAAGGATTTATCTATGAAAATCAACACTTGAATGTTCTTCGAGTCTTGTGAGCTTTTGAATGTTTCAACAAGTAGATAGCTCTGGGAGTATTTTGACAGCGTTTCAGTAATAGCAATGGTGATAGATGTTCTTCAATTCAAAATATCTGCTATTTATACTCTTCGTTCAACGGTCGATGAATCCAGATAAGGCAACAAATCCTTTTTGAATTTCTGACAGTAGTACCCCGTCAATCTTGCTTCACTATATGGTAAGTTGTGTATCGTCAGAGATATAAATATGATTTCCATATCTATGCAATCCCGTTGAAACCGCCTCTGCCAATGTGTACTATTCTTCCAAAAATAGTACCAATCTCTTCTCCTTAATTTCATGAAATTTGAATGATTCTTGTTTTGGCCATCGATCTTTTCCAATTGAGTATACGATCGAATTTGAATCAACTTTATGCTTGCGCCTGAAACCATTTCTGTCGACAGATCTTTCTTTGAAGAAGATGAATGAATAGTTCCTTGCTTTTGAAGTATCTGTCACGGTAAACAAGATTCAACCATTTGAAAATTTCAGCACTGCTGACGTCATCATATCTTCCATTTACAAATTTCAGCACTGCTGACGTCATCATATCTGTTGGGAACATTGTAGCTAACTATGATGGTGACGTCATGATGTCTGATATTCTACTGTGACTGACGTCGTCAAATCTGTTGAAGCAAACGATAATTAGTACTGTTACAAGGTCTGTCGAGTGCACTTAACAATAAATACGGCCCCTTTCTGTTGGTAGAACCATTCACTGTTCCTGTTGCTGTTGGCAGATACCATTACGATACAATACTCAAGAGCTGTTGGCAGATATCACCATTCTCAATACTTCATCAACAGTAGACTTCTGACCCGATAACCCAAATAATAAAATTAATATCTCCACTGTTCCAAGACCTGATTCTGAACAACCCAATTTCATAACTGTAAATCAAACCGATCACTGTTGTCAGCAATGTTGATCATCATGAAAAGATTATTCAAATTTTATCATTTAAGTCCAAATCTTTTCTTATTTTTGTTATCACCAAAACTATAAATTTTATCCTAACAATTTCCCTCTTTTTGGTGATGACAAAACATAGCAGCCATAAAAAGTGGGCAAAGTAGATTTCGCAACAACTGCTGAAGATAAATTTTCATTGACTGAGAAAATGGTACAAAAGATTTGTACAAGAAGCTAATGTCCTCTTCTCCTTAGTCTTCTTTCCCTTTCCCTTTCTCTTTCTCTTCTATCTGCCTGTCTATCTGCCTCTCGAACCATTTCCGTAGCCTCTTCCACACTTAGATCACGTCCATGGCCTGAACTGCTTTCACCTTGATTGGTCGGAGTGGGTAAGGGGCGGCGTTCCACACGAACAGGCGGCGGGCGACGGCTGCTACTGCCAATTTCCCCCTTTTTGGCATCACCGCTTCTTATTTAATCGGCGATGTCACCAACTTGGGTGGAAAGGATGAGTATATCTGCTGCTATCTTTGTTTGAAAATCCAATTGTTCGCTCTTGATAGCAGCAATTTTCCCATCCAACGCAATGAGCTTGGCATCTTGTTCTCTTTGCTTCTTCTTGATATCAAATAAATCTTGAAAGATAGTGCCGAATGGAGCCATCAAGCCCTTCTTGAGATCATTGATCTGCGTTGCTTGAGTGGTCCCTTGCCTTTCAAGAACTCGACAAGCATTCTCAAGGGACTGGCGAAGCAGAACTTGCAATTTGAGAAGATCCCCACGAACACCCAATTCAACAGCATTGACCTTGGATAATATTTCGCAGTTAGAATCATAGATGCGCTGAAAAATAGATGATCAGAGGTCTTCAAGAGCATCTGTAAACATAGTGAAATCAAC
>KV019104.1:95478-118870 GCA_001598015.1 Dorcoceras hygrometricum | reverse complement strand
TTCAACAAGTAGATAGCTCTGGGAGTATTTTGACAGCGTTTCAGTAATAGCAATGGCGAGAGATGTTCTTCAATTCAAAATATCTGCTATTTATACTCTTCGTTCAACGGTCGATGAATCCAGATAAGGCAACAAATCCTTTTTGAATTTCTGACAGTAGTACCCCGTCAATCTTGCTTCACTATATGGTAAGTTGCGTATCGTCAGAGATATAAATATGATTTCCATATGTGTGCAATCCCGTTGAAACCGCCTCTGCCAATGTGTACTATTCTTCCAAAAATAGTACCAATCTCGTCTCCTTAATTTCAGGAAATTTGAATGATTCTTGTTTTGGCCATCGATCTTTTCCAATTGAGTATACGATCGAATTTGAATCAACTTTATGCTTGCGCCTGAAACCATTTCTGTCGACAGATCTTTATTTGAAGAATATGAATTAATAGTTCCTTGCTTTTGAAGTATCTATCGCGGTAAACAAGATTCAACCATTTGCAAATTTCAGCACTGCTGACGTCATCATATCTTCCATTTACAAATTTCAGCACTGCTGACGTCATCATATCTGTTGGGAAAATTGTAGCTAAATATGATGGTGACGTCATGATGTCTGATATTCTACTGTGGCTAACGTTATCAAATCTGTTGAAGCAAACGATAATTAGTACTGTTACAAGGTCTGTCGAGTGCACTTAACAATAAATACGGCCCCTTTCTGTTGGTAGAACCATTCACTGTTCCTGTTGCTGTTGGCAGATACCATTACGATACAATACTCAAGAGCTGTTGGCAGATATCACCATTCTCAATACTTCATCAACAGTAGACTTCTGACCCGATAACCCAAATAATAAAACTAATATCTCCACGGTTCCAAGACCTGATTCTGAAAAACCCAATTTCATAACTGTAAATCAAACCGATCACTGTTGTCAGCAATGTTGATCATCGTGAAAAGATTATTCAAATTTTATCATTTAAGTCCAAATCTTTTCTTATTTTTGTTATCACCAAAACTATAAATTTTATCCTAACAAGGATATCTCGAAAACTGCATTTCGAACGAGGTATGGTCTCTATGAGTTCATCGTTATGCCGTTTGGATTGAAAAATGCTCCGGAAGTGTTTATGAGTTTGATGAACAGGGTATTTCAGAAATATCTTGATGATTTCGTGATTATATTATTGATGATATTCTGATTTATTCGAAGAATGTGTTCGATCATTCTAACCATCTCATAACTGTTTTGCAAACTCTAAGAGATGAGAAGTTGTATGCTAAACTGTCGAAATGTGAATTTTGGTTGCGAGAAGTGGTATTTCTTGGTCATATTATTTCCGGAGACGGTATTTCTGTTGATCCAAGTAAGATAGAGGCTGTGATAATTGGCCTAGACCAACATCTGTACCAGAAATTCGAAGTTTAACTCCTAGACACTTCACAACTTCCACGCAGACGCAGCTGCTGGTTTCTACAACACTTTAACATTTTCGAACTTCTTCACAAAGACAGTTCGTTACAGACTCAATGAAATATGACAATGAATACACTTTCTGAGTACTGTAAGTTTCTTTGGTTTCTAAAACAAAGAAACTCGATGATTCAACAGAATGAACCAGAGAATGGACTCGAAGGATTTATCTATGAAAATCAACACTTGAATGTTCTTCGAGTCTTGTGAGCTTTTGAATGTTTCAACAAGTAGATAGCTCTGGGAGTATTTTGACAGCGTTTCAGTAATAGCAATGGCGAGAGATGTTCTTCAATTCAAAATATCTGCTATTTATACTCTTCGTTCAACGGTCGATGAATCCAGATAAGGCAACAAATCCTTTTTGAATTTCTGACAGTAGTACCCCGTCAATCTTGCTTCACTATATGGTAAGTTGCGTATCGTCAGAGATATAAATATGATTTCCATATCTGTGCAATCCCGTTGAAACCGCCTCTGCCAATGTGTACTATTCTTCCAAAAATAGTACCAATCTCGTCTCCTTAATTTCAGGAAATTTGAATGATTCTTGTTTTGGCCATCGATCTTTTCCAATTGAGTATACGATCGAATTTGAATCAACTTTATGCTTGCGCCTGAAACCATTTCTGTCGACAGATCTTTATTTGAAGAATATGAATTAATAGTTCCTTGCTTTTGAAGTATCTATCGCGGTAAACAAGATTCAACCATTTGCAAATTTCAGCACTGCTGACGTCATCATATCTTCCATTTACAAATTTCAGCACTGCTGACGTCATCATATCTGTTGGGAAAATTGTAGCTAAATATGATGGTGACGTCATGATGTCTGATATTCTACTGTGGCTAACGTTATCAAATCTGTTGAAGCAAACGATAATTAGTACTGTTACAAGGTCTGTCGAGTGCACTTAACAATAAATACGGCCCCTTTCTGTTGGTAGAACCATTCACTGTTCCTGTTGCTGTTGGCAGATACCATTATCGATACAATACTCAAGAGCTGTTGGCAGATATCACCATTCTCAATACTTCATCAACAGTAGAATTCTGACCCGATAACCCAAATAATAAAATTAATATCTCCACTGTTCCAAGACCTGATTCTGATGATTATATTTATTGATGATATTCTGATTTATTCGAAGAATGTGTTCGATCATTCTAACCATCTCATAACTGTTTTGCAAACTCTAAGAGATGAGAAGTTGTATGCTAAACTGTCGAAATGTGAATTTTGGTTGCGAGAAGTGGTATTTCTTGGTCATATTATTTCCGGAGACGGTATTTCTGTTGATCCAAGTAAGATAGAGGCTGTGATAATTGGCCTAGACCAACATCTGTACCAGAAATTCGAAGTTTTATGGGTCTTGCAGGATATTACCGACGATTTATCCAGGATTTTTCGAGTATTGCGAAGCCTATTACTAAGTTGACACAGAAGAATTCACCGTTTATTTGGTCAGAGGCTTGTGAAAACAGTTTTCTCGAATTGAAGAAGAGGTTAACCACAGCACCAGTTTTGACAATTCCTTCAGGTACTGGTGATTTTGTAGTGTATTGCGATGCTTCTCACCAAGGATTGGGGTGTGTTTTGATGCAACGAGGACACGTGATTGCATACGCCTCGAGACAGTTGAAACTACATGAAATCCGATATCCAATTCATGATCTTGAATTGGCAGCCATCGTGTTTGCACTAATGATATGGCGACATTATCTTTATGGTGAGAAATTCGAGATCTTCTCTGATCACAAGAGTCTGAAGTATCTGTTTTCGCAGTCTGAAATGAATATGAGGCAACGAAGGTGGCTGGATTTATTGAAAGACTTTGATTGCAAAATCAAATACTATCCCGAGAAATCCAATGCAGCAGCCGATGCCCTGAGTACAAATGTATGTGCATTGTCCTTGACTACGATGGGTATAACTAGCTTGATAGAGGATTGTTGTATTTCTGGATATTTGTTTGAGGCAAATGTGAAGCCAATGAGAATTTGTGCTATAAGTGCTGAACCTGAATTATTAATTCGAATTAAAGAAGCATAGAAAAAGGATTTGGATATCCAGATATCTGTTGAGATGGTCAAATCTGGACATCAGTCGGAATATAGAGTGAGCGCTGATAATATTTTATATGTGAATAACAGACTTGTTGTTCCAGATGTTTTAGAATTGAGACACCAGATTTTGAATGAAGCCCATAGAAGTAGATTCAGTGTTCATCCTGGAGGTAGAAAGATGTACAATGATCTAAAGAAACGGTACTGGTGGAAACAAATGAAGTCTGATGTGACTAATTTTGTCTCAAAGTGCTTGAATTGCCAACAGGTAAAAGCTGAAAGGAAGAAACTTGCTGGGTTATTACAAAGTATGTCAGTTCCTGAATGGAAGTGGGATCACATTTCTATGGACTTTGTAACGAAGTTACCAAAATCATCCCGATGTTGCGATGCTATTTGGGTAATTATCGATAGGTTGACGAAATCTGCTTGTTTTATTCCATATCGAATGACTTATCGACATGATCAAATGGCAGATCTTTACATTAAAGAAGTAGTCAGACTTCATGGTGTGCCAAAATCAATTGTCTCTGATAGAGATCCACGATTTACTTCACACTTTTGGAATATCTTACAACAATCTCTGGGTACAAAAATGTATTTGAGCACTGCGTATCATCCTCAAACCGATGGGCAATCTGAAAGAACAATTCAGACTCTTGAGGATATGCTTAGAGCAGTAGTATTGGATTTTGGTGTTTCATGGCAAGATTCATTACCACCGGTGGAATTTTAATACAACAACAGCTATCAAAACAGTATTGAAATGGCTCCGTTTGAAGCATTGTATGGAAGGAAATGTCGTTCACCATTATATTGGGATGATATATTGGAGGTACCTGAATTGGGACCAGATTTGATTAGATAAATGACTGAGAAGGTGAAGTTGATTCAGCAGAAAATGAGAACAGCGCAACAGAGACAGGCTAGATATGCAAATACCAGACGTAGGCCTTGATGTTTTGAAATAGGGGACAAGGTATTTTTGAAAATTTCTCCTTTTAGAGTTACAATCAGATTTGGCAAACGAGGAAAATTGTCTCCGAGGTTTATTGGTCCTTATGAAATTCTCGAAAAGATACGCGATCTTGCTTACCGACTTGCATTACCTCCATCTCTTTCTGGTATAAATGATGTCTTTCATGTATCTATGCTAAGGAAATATCTTCCTGATGTATCTCATGTTATTCCTGCTGAAGAAGCTGAACTTGATGAAACTTTGAGCTATTTTGAACAGCCGATACAGATTCTTGATCGAAAAGAAAAACAACTTCGAACTAAGATTATTCCATTGGTGAAGATTCAATGGAATCGACATGGAGTTGAAGAAGCTACATGGGAAGTTGAGGAAGATATGAAACAACGATTCCCCTATCTCTTCCAATGAGGTTAGTTCTTATTCAGATTCTATTATCTCATTATTCTTATGGGCATATCGAGACTACTGATGAGTTCGAGGACGAACTCCGATTTTAGAGGGGGAGAAATGTAATGCCCGAGATTATTATGTAGCGATTAAGTAAATTCAAATTTCTGGACGCCAGATGTTGATGAAGTCTGGTTGAGGATTCTCGGATTTCTTCTGAAAATGTTATGCTTCGAATTGCAATTCTTCCAGGTGAAATCTGGTTGAGATTCGGAGTTGAATTGATGAATTTTGGGAGGAATCTGTTTTTCCAAGTGTTTAAAACATTTCCGTTTTGGTGAAGTCTGGTGCGTTGCGTAAGTTATCGCGACCATATGATGAAACGTGGTCGTTTTGGATAAAGCTGGTAGAATTTTACCAGTCGTTGCTAACACATTGACGTTTTACGAAGACCAGTAATAGCGCTATTGTGAGAAATCTGGTATAGCAGAATCCAGACGTCAACGTTAGTCAACAATATGATTGAGAGTGATCGCTGATTTGAGTTGAGCGACGTCGTTTCTCTACTCAGTCGATGCACGTAATTCGATTTCCAGACGTCAACTCTCATGTAGCTTGCAGCTGGTTTTGCAAGAGAGTTAGCGACCGAATTTGATGACTTCAACTGTGCGACGTCGTTTGAATTAGTTGGAACGCAGCATTTTGATGCAACGTCTGGTTGTCCAGCTTTTGGATCTGAGAACCAGTCGTTCGCTTGTGAAGCAGCGACCAGTCGAGGGATTTGAAACCAGTCGATGGTTTGTTGTATCTGCTGGTTTAACCAGTCGTGGGAGCAACGCGACGTCGTTTTTACTTATGAAACAGGAACCGTAATACGACACCGTTTGAATTAGTTAGCGGGACCAGTCGATGAAGTATTTTAGTGTGACCAGCTGTTGAGTTCTTTCAGTAGAAATCTGGAACCAGTCGTTGGTGTGTTTCGACGTCATTTGGATTAATTATTACGGCGTCGTTTTGATGTTAACGAAATGCAACGTCTGGGTATTATTGTGACTGAGTATTTCAGCAGCTGGTTATCCAGAATAACGACTGATGAAGTCTGAACAACAGTTGGGAAATCCGATTAACGATATATATTTTTGCAAAGATCTGTTTTGAATCAGTGTGAGTATATCCTATTTTGGTATTTAATTACTCAGCATGACACGTGGAATTCATACAGATTACGTTGGAAATTCCACAGAAAACAGAGATCTTTGTTATAAATAAGATCGAATTCGAAATCCTTGTAACTTTTGCTACAGACTTCAGGATTTGATTCTGTGAAGTTACTGGAAACGATAAAGTGGAAGAGATATCTGAAGAATTCGAACAGAGAGTAACGAAGGTATAATTTGACAGTGAGAGTCAGGGATTAGATTACTCAAGAATGAGATTTCTTGAGTTATCCCGATGAAATCACATACTCTATGTTTACTGTTCTTGATTTAGAACTGGAGTTTTTGATGTGTCGATTCATCACAGGTAGTGGATCTTTTATATTTGCATGATATTGCACAACACGAAGAGAATATGAATTGATTCTAATGCCAAGGACTGAGATGACCTGATTTTCGAAGTTGGAGTTAACTTCGATAGATGGATATCCATGTCAAGATCGTATACGAATCTTGATGGAATTGATGTGAAATGGAATCAGTTCTGAGACGAAGAATTGAAATAGATTCATTGCATTGCATTTTAGAATTGATACATGTTGACATACATTTATTTATTCTATTGCATATACCTGTTGATTATACTGAGATTGTTTCTCACCGGAGTTTATCCGGCTGTTGTCTTGTTTTGTATGTGTGCATGACAACAGGTAGAAGAGAGCTGAATTGATTGGGCAAGGGTAGTGAGAGCTGGCTACCTAGATGAAGGGCAACAAATAAGAAGAACTTCTAGAGATCTGCTGATAGCATAGTCTTGAAATAGTTATCGTTACTGTTTGATGAAATCTGGTTTTGTGACTACTGGTCAGATCTTGTATTGATAAATATAACATGCAATAACCATTATACTGTTTTGTTCTGTTTATAAATAAATAGTTTTTGGAACACCAACATAGTTCTGTTCTGTTACCAATGACCAGCTTTTGGGACCAAATTTAAAAAAAAAATTACTAGATTTCCCTACTTAAACTCATTGGTTTAATTAAACGCAATTAAACGCCCATAAGATGAGATTATAAGAAATTGTGAGCAGAGAGCCTCACAACATCTGCTACGGTGATGGATGTGACCATTACATGGAGACCTTACTGACGAGGTTCCAATCATTCAAACCGCCAAATTTGAAAGGGACGGAGAATTCAGTTGACTGTGAAAAGTGGATTGAAGATATTGAACAGTTGTTTGATTCACTTGACTACTCCGACGATTGTCGTATCAGATTAGTAGTACATCAACTTCATGAAGTTGCCAAAAGTTGGTGGATTAATATGAAGAAAGCACTTGAACATCGAGGTACGACTATCACCTGGTCAATATTTAAAACTGAATTCTATCAACGCTTCTTTCCAGTCTCCTACAGAAAAGACAGGGGAGCAGAATTTGCGAATTTGAAGCAGAATCACTTGAATATGGAGGAATATGTGGTCAAATTTTCTAGTTTATTGAAATTTGCCCCACATGTATCGGCAAGTGATGAAGCCATGGCCGATCAGTTTATCAATGGATTAAATCTAGATGTTTTTACATTGGTAAACAGTAGACGACCCAATACCTTTGTGGATGCACTGAATGGAGCAAAGGGAGCGGAAGCAGGATTGTTGAGACAGATATGAGTACCTTTCATTCCACAGCCACCTCAACAGTCAGTACCCGCAGCTGTACCACAGAATCTGTCATCACTTCAGCAACCATCTTTTAGATTTGAGGGTGGAAGCAGTGGCAGAAAGGATTCAAGATTTTGGCCTAAAGGTAAACAGTTCAAGAAGTCTGGCAGTAGTTCTTCTATTTCTAGTGGCCAGAGGAAATTTGGTTCCAGTCAGAGATCCAGTGAGTCAGGAGCATATTGTGGTAAGTGTGGTGGACGACATGCTACCTATCTATGTCGAGGAGTATCAGGGATTTGCAATTTTTGTCGTCAACCCGGTCATTATGCCAAAGTATGTCCTCAAAGAGCAACTGGTGCTAGTGATTCTCGACCAGTACCCCAGTTGGAAAGGCAATCAGTGCATTCATTTCAGCCTCAGCAACAGACTAAACCAGGGGGAATCCAGACCGTGACTCAACCTCTGAGGCAACAGGCCCGAGTATTTGCACTTACTGAGCAACAGGCTCAGGTATAACCTGATGATGTCATAGCAGGTAATTGATTTCTTTATGGTTATCCTGCCTATGTTTTGATAGATAGAGGTGCATCTCATACTTTCATATCTGAGAGATTTGCTATGTTGCATTCTTTATCGTCTGAGCCATTGCCTGATGTTGTTGCTATTTCTTCACCTTTGGGTGAAGGCCTGGTATCTGTTAGAGAGATTAGACATTGTATCCTACAATATGACGGAAATGAGATAGATTTGGATTGTATAGTACTTGGGTTATCAGATTTCGATTGTATTATTGGCATATGCATACTGACCAAGTACAGGGCGACCGTGGATTGTTTCCAGAAAGTGGTTAGATTCAAACCAGAGATGGCTAATGAATGGAAATTCTACGGTAAGGGTTCTAGAGCTATGATCCCTTTAATATCCGTGTTATCTATGACCCGTCTGTTGCAGAAAGGGGCAGAAGGATTTTTGATTTATGCAGTAGATGTATTGAAATGTGGTCCAGCATTGACAGATATACCAGTGGTACAAGAGTTTTCCGATGTTTTCCCTGATGAACTTCCTGGTTTGCCTCCGGTGCGGGAAATAGATTTCAGTATCGAGTTAATTCCAGGTACGCAACCAATATCCAAAACCCCTTACAGGATGTAACCTATTGAACTGAAGGAGTTGAAAGATCAGTTGGAGGATTTACTTGCCAAATGGTACATTATACCGAGCGTTTCACCTTGGGGCGCTCCGGTACTATTTATACGAAAGAAAGATGGTTAAATGTGGTTCTGTATTGATCATAGGAAATTGAACAAGGCGACTGTGAAGAACAAAAACCCATTGCCCAGAATAGATGACTTATTTGACCAGTTGCAAGGCTCCGCTATCTATTCCAAGATCGATCTGAGATCTGGATATCATCTTCGTGAAGAAGATATCCCTAAAACTGCTTTCAGAACAAGGTATGGTCATTATGAATTTATTGTCATGCCTTTTGGTGTAGCCAATGCACCTGTAGTATTTATGGGATTGATGGATAGAGTGTTTGAGAAATATTTAGATGACTTTGTCCTTATTTTTATGGATGACATATTGATTTATTCCAAGAATGTGCATGATCACGCCGAACACCTCAGAATTATATTACAGACTTTGAGAAATGAGAAATTATATGCCAAGTTATCAAAATGTGAGTTTTGGTTGCAGAAAGTTGTGTTTCTTGGGCATATCATTTCAGGTGATGGCATTTTGGTGGATCCAAGCAAGGTAGAGGTAGTGATCAACTGGCCTAGACCGACATCGATACCAGAAATACGGAGTTTTATGGGCTTAGCAGGTTATTATCGTCGATTTATCAAGGATTTTTCCAGCATTGCCAAGCCTATTACGCAGCTGACTCTAAAGAATATGCCGTATGTATGGACTGAAGCTTGTGAAGCTAGTTTATTAGAACTGAAGAAGACTTACTAGTGCACCCGTTTTGACAATTTCTTCCGGTACAGGTGAGTTTGTGGTATACTGTGATGCGTCTCATAGAGGTATAGGATGTGTATTGATGCAGAGAGGTTGTGTCGTTGCTTATGCCCCTCGACAATTAAAGCCACATGAGACACGATACCCTATTCATGATTTAGAGCTTGCAGCTATCGTCTTTGCATTGAAAATCTGGCGCGACATTACCTTTGTGGTGAGAAATTTGAGATTTATTCTGATCATAAGAGCTTGAAATATCTATTTTCACAATCTGAATTGAATATGCGGAAACGAAGATGGCTTGATTTATTGAAGGATTACGATTGTGAAATCAAATATTATCCAGGAAAATCAAATGCAGCTGCAGATGCCCTTAGCAGGAAGGTATGTGCTTTCTCTCTATCTTTGTAGGGGTATCTAACATAATTGAAGATTATTGTACATCTGGGTTGATATTTGAGATAGATATGAAGCTTATTCGAGTTTGCGCTATCCGAGCTGAGCCGGAATTGTTAATAGAATCGAAGAAGCACAGAAGATGGATCCGAATATTCAGGGTCAATTGAGATGGTCAGATCGGGACATCAATCCGAATATCGGGTCAATGCTGATGATATTTTATACGTGAATAACATACTTGTTGTTCCAGATGTGTTAGAGTTGAACAAACAGATATTGAATGAAGCTCATAGAAATGGATTCACTATTCATCTGGGTGGCAGAAAGATGTACAATGACTTGAAAGTTCAGTATTGGTGGCAACAGATGAAATCTGATATTACAGAATTTGTCAGGCCCCGTGCTATCCGACAAAGATTAACAGCACGATTAAGCACATACACGCGAAAGCATAAAAATAGGGCTTAAAAAATTTTCGAAGTATTGGGCCTGAACAATAAAAATCATCATTCAAAATATTCATACTCAAAATAGGATTTACTCAAAATCCAACAACAGACAGGTGAACAATTAAACTCAAATAACAGATCCCCAAAATACATAGAAACTCAGGGAATCCCCTGGTTTGATACATAATACAAATACACTGGGACTCAACCAAGCGGTGATCTACTAGCTGAAGCTCCACTCTGCCCAGCCAGATTACCTGCAACTCCTGCATTGGGCAACACAGACCCAAGAACACAAAAACAGGAAAATAAATACGAGGTCAAACCTCAGTACGAAGAGCACTAAGACAACAACAACTCATAAACATGAAGTAAATCAAAACATGAATGCATGAGGGCTGTCAAAGAATCGGTCATCTATGCCAACGAGTCAGCTGGAAAAACAAAGGCGAGCCTCTATACCACGCACAACCAATCAGCCGGTGGAAATCATCCGTCCGTGATATTCAGGTCTGGCCACTCAATTAACCATCACAGCTCGGTGGTATTCAGACACGACAAATCTATCGGTCACCACTCCGATGATAGCGTTGGACCTTTCAGGCATGACACATATGTCTGCCGATCACAACGTGGCTCTCAATCAGGTTTCAATCGATCAACCGGCTCAATATGTATGCATGTTTGCCAAGAAATTCATATCTGGTTTCCACATGCATAATTCACGTGAAATAGAACACATAATGCGAGCAATGAGCCAAATATGTTTTACGTAAAACACAGAATACCATTCATACTCCAAAATACTACACGCTTATGTCAAAGCTGTAATCAGAAGCTCAATTCGTACCTCAAACATCAGATTCTACCTCAACAGATCTCACCAGGGCACGACAACCTCAGCCTGCTCAAATCTTCTTCCTCACTGGTCTCGGTAACCACAGCAGGAATTTCCTGGGAGCTCAAATCTGTCAAGACATCTCATAACTCAGCTCAAATCTGAACTTGTACATCTTAATGTCTACGGTCATAACTCAATTCTTGTTCTACCTATCAACTCAGGTTCTAATAACTAGAACTAAGCTTGAAACTGTAAGGAAACACTTACCCAGAAGCTCAAAGCTGAAAGGGGAAAACATCGACTGGAAATCACGAAGTTACTCGAACCCGCAACTACCCCACGCTCCTCGTACGCGTCTATCTACAACTCAAACTGGTACCAATCGAAAGAGCTAAGCAAGACGAGTTTAGCGCCTCCAGTCTTGCTCCAAAAAATGGTGAAAATCGACGGTAATTTACCGGAGAAGGGTTCGATGAATAGTACCGATCGAGGGTTCCACTACGAGAAAGAAAAGGGAAATCGGGGTCGAAAATACGCTAAGTATCGATCAGCACTTACACTTAAATCCCCAAGTCAAGTGCTACAGTGAAAATCAATCACCGACGTAATCAGATCTCAGCAACAGATCCTAGCGCTAAGGCACAAGTCCTCAAATCTGGGTCCAGCACTAACTCAAATCTGATTCCTCGGCGTTCACACAAATCTGCCTCGCTAACTCTAACACGTGAAACTAATAGAAACGGCGTCGCATCAGTTGTTCCCGCTAACTAAGCAAAACGATGTCGCACTTCCTCACATGTGAAACAGATCTCATCACTCACTACTGCTCATGCTCATCCAGATCTCTCATCAGATTCTAGCGCTAACACCACCTGTAAATCCAGAAACGTTGACTAACACGTGGCATCTCTGCACTAACTCTCACATCTACAATCGCTCGCTATTCAGCACCGTTGACCCGCATTGACATCTGGTCATGCCCCTGAACAGATTTCACCCACTAGCGAGACATCTAAAATTGCTAAACGATGACATATCACTTTTTGCGCCAGGCTCGACTACTCAGATCTCATTCGATAGAAACCAGATTCGACAAATCTGAAAAGCACCAACCAGATTCGACAAAATTCTCAAATCAGAAATTCGGTAATTGTGAGACCTGAAATTAATAAAAGATTAATTGTTGGATTAATCGGTTTTTAAAGATTTCTGGTGGTTCAGATTTCAATTTGAAGGTTTCGTTTTCATTTTCGGGTCAGATTTCAAATTTGGAGAAATTCTGGAAATTTTGGAATTTTCGAGTTTGAAATCTGATTTTTGTGATAAATCTGAATTGTTGGTGAGATCTGTCGGATTTCTTGAGAAATCTGGTCGCCGCGCGTAATTGGTAGTGCAAGATCAATACGCCGTCTGTTTTGTGAAGTCCGGATATCTCGTGGGCAGGAGAGATCTGTTGCGTTGATGTGTAGAGGTCTACGCAGCGCATTTTGTATCGTAGAAGCTTGTACATCGTCGTTTAGGAGAGATCTGATATTTAGTTAGCGCTAGGATCTAATTTGGAATCTGCCCCGCGTGTTTTGTGTTGAGTGCAATACGATGTCGTTTAGATAAGTTAATACGATGTCGTTTGGCTTAGCGTTTGGTTGTGAGATCTGATGATCGTGATCGCTGGTGCGGGGAACAATGTATAGCGCTGGTTTTCAGATGTCACCAATACGTCGCCGTTTTGGTTAGCTCTTGATGGAGAGATCTGTGGCGCGAGATTTAGTGATTAGCGCGTTTGCTATTGTTCAGATCTTAGTAGCGTTAGTTCCAGATTTCTCCAGCTTTTATCGCTTTTGGTTTTCAGATTTCCCTCGCGTGTGGTTTTAGAGATCAGATTTCTCCGTGGTTTTATGACGACCTCGTTTTGGGAGTTTTGAGCGCTGTTAGCGCATGCGTGGGATTGCCTATGAAATCTGTTTCTATCAATGGCTGTATTAAAAAGATTTCTCGTGTGTATATATTGGAAGCTTTGGCTTCTATCATTTTAGCAGATCCCATACTTAGTGATTTTTCCTCCCGACTTTCATTCTTCGCTCAAACCCTCGGGTACTGTTCACCGTGAGCTTCTCCGGCGAATTCTCGTCGTTTCCGGCCATCATTTTTCACGTTCAAGGTAGCGTTGGACTCCTCTCGTGATTCTGTTTCATCCTATACCACTTTTGGAGGCTGCGATTTGCTGGTTGTGGAATGCGAAGTTGCTGCCCGTTTGTGCGTTGTGTAGTTCAGGTAGAACTTCGTTCTTTTTACGATGAGATCTTGTTCCTAGCCTTGAATTAAGCTTCCTGTTAAGTTGTATTGGTAGGATTGATTCCTGGTTGATCTTAGCTCCCAGCCGTGAGCTTCTATAGTTGGCCGTGAGTTTCTGTTAGCTTGCCAGAGTTTGTTTTGTGCGTTGTTGCTTCGGCAGGTGCTTGAATCAGATTTCTCGGGGCTTTAATTGTTGTAATCGTTGCACAAAATTAGAGGTACGGATCTTGAGCTTGAAATCCAGATTGGATTAGCGTGAGATTTAATGTGAGAGCTGGTTTGCATCTCTGGTTGGGATTACCGTGAATATTGTGGTGTATTGCTTGCTGTGCATTTGTGTTATGCTAGCTATTTGCTGTTATGTGCATACACGCATTTATTCACTTGTATTTCGGATCCCATGCTTTGTATCTCGTTGTATTTTGCTTTTGTTTCTTACCAGGATGCCAGGGCGAGCGGCGATACCACACTCTCATCTCCCTGCTGGAATTTTTAGCCCTCATGCGTCGAGTGGTTAACTACCACAGTTCATGAGTTGTGCAACGGCAGGTTGAGTTGTTTGAAGCATCTGGTATTCGGGTGTAGTGTCAAGGCGAGTGGCTCATTACCACACTTTGAACACACACCAGTGGCCACCATTTGTTGCAGATTCTGTGGAGCTATGTTTGAGGTCCTTGGCTCCCTCTTCGGTTGTAGCCTTCAGCTGTTATCCGGTGTCTCATGCATAGAATCTGCATTTTATCTTATGTTTTTCTTTAGCTGTTTCAGTTGCTCTCCGTACTGGGGTTTGACCCCATGTCCCTCAGGGGCTTGGTTTGGTTTCCTCCTGTTGTTGTTCAGGTTTCCCAGGTTATTCAGCTGGTCGTGGTGCTGACCCAGCTAGAGGTGCCCCAGGAGGTGGTTAGAGTATCCCAGTAGCGTATAGCATATATTTATGTATCAGTATTGTTAGCCAGGGGATGCCCTGTGCTTTTGTTGTATCTTGTGATACTCAGTTGTGGTTGTTACCAAGTATTTGATACATGTTATGCTTTATGGTTTGTCGTGGGCTTATAGCCTTGGTTTGGTTGGTTTTGTAAACTGGGTGTTGTATCTTGTGATACTCAGTTGTGGTTGTTACCAAGTATTTGATACATGTTATGCTTTATGGTTTGTCGTGGGCTTATAGCCTTGGTTTGGTTGGTTTTGTAAACTGGGATTACATTGAGTATTGTCGTATTTTAAATTATATCGTTTTAAACCGTCAGGCCAAAAGCAAAAATTTTACCCGCTTTTTAGTAGCTTCCGCTTGTGTTTGTGTGGATTTACTCTGTTGTGAGCATGAGGCCTGACATTTTTGGTATCAGAGTTTAAGCTGGGATAAGCTTGATTTCTTTTATCACACTTGAGTCTAGGCACAGTGTCGTGTGTTGCATGTGCTTGACCTACGTGCTTATGTGCTGCATATTGTTGTGATATCTATGCTGTATCTGTTCTCTGTTGCCTTATCCTGTTGAGTGCCTTCGTAGATGACGCCTAGACGTAGAGCTAGAGGTAGGGGGCAGTTTTAGGAGTCGGAGGGACAGAATGGGGATCGGCGTAGTGCTCCTAGTCGTACTCGTAGTAGCCATGATGAGGTGGATGATGTTGAGGTTTTGCCTACCCCTGTGGAGAGGATGGACGTTGGGATAGCGAGGTTTCAGAGGATGAATCCTCATGTTTTTAATGACGACGAGTCTAGCGAGGATGCAGATTCGTGGCTTCGGCATATCACTGGTCTTTTTTATCGTGTCCAGTATGACGACAAGCTTCGTTTGAGTTTGGTGACCCTCCAGCTGAGGAAGGGTGCAGAGCGCTGGTGGCGAGGTGCTTCTAGTACTTTGCTGGAGACCGGCGTTGGGATTACTTGGGACAACTTTTGCGAGACTTTTAGGCAGGAGTATGTTCCTGAGTCTTACGTGAATGCCCGTGAGCGGGAGTTTGATCATCTGGAGCAGGGCTCGATGTCTGTTCGTGAGTATGCTAGGATGTTTTCTTCCTTGTTGGCGTATGTTCCGCATGTTTCTGGCCGGGATAGGGCCAAGAGGACCAGATTTTAGAGGGTTTAAACGAGGAACTGTATCAGATGGTGCTGACGAGCAAACTCAAGACTTATGCTGAAGCAGTGGATAGTGCTATCAATAGTTGAGGAGGGGTTTTGAGGAGTCGTCGTGCTCGTAGGTAGCAGGTGGCGCAGGGTGGTTGTCCTGCTGGTCAGGGAGCACAGTCTTCCCAGTCTTCCCAGTCAGCCCATCAGCCCCAACAGCAGCAGCAGCCGCAGGTGGCACAACAGTCTGGCCGTCAGAGGTTCCGACCCCGCGATCAACAGTTCAAGAAGAAGTCTGGTTCGGGCTCTTCTGGTTCAGGTAGCTCGAGTAGCAGTGGTTCTTGGGCTGAGTTCTGTGGTTATTGTGGTGGCAAGCATCCTTATACCCATTGTGTCGGTGTGCAGGGCTCCTGCAATCTTTGCGGTCAGTATGGGCATTTTGCTAGGGTGTGTTCGTCAGCTGGATCGCAGCAAGCCGCAGCCCCGCCTCAGGGTCGTGGAGGTTAGTCTAGGGGTCGTTCCCCTCAGTTTCAGCCGCCCAGGATTGGTGATACTCCGTTCTGGCCGTTCCAGCAGCCTGGTCCTTTGCGATTTGGACAGCCGTCTCAGCCGTTCTATTCTGGACCTCAGAATGCTCAGGGCAACGTCATGACTAGGGAGCAGGCCAAGGAGACGCCGAGCAGGGTGATCGTAGGTACATGTCTTGTTTTCGATTTTTCTGCGCGTGTGTTGTTTGACACCGGTGCATCGCATTCTTTCATCTCTGATTCTTTTGTCATTGAGCATGGTTTGCATACCATTCCTTTGCGCGATGCTATTTCTGTTTCTACCCCTGGCGGTGTGAGCCTGTTTTCCCAGGAGGTTTTGTTAGATGGCGTTTTGAGATTTAGTGAGCATGTGTTGGTAGCAAATTTGATTCGTCTGATGTTGTGGGATTTCGATTGCATCGTTGGGATGGACGTGTTGTCCAACTATAGGGCCTCCGTGGATTGTTTCCATGGGATTGTTCGTTTTAGGCCTTTGTCTGGCGAGAAGTGGGACTTATACGGCCAGGATTCTCGATCGAAGATCCCATTAGTCTCAGCGATGGAGATGTTCATTTTGTTGTCCTTAGGGAATGCTGGTTTCATGATCTACGCTTTGGATGCGTCTTCTTCTTCTCGTGTGTAGCTCAGTGACGTTCCCGTGGTGCGACATTTTCCCGATGTGTTCCCGGAGGAGATTCCTGGTTTTCCTTCGAGGAGGGAGATTGACTTCAGCATAGAGCAGGTTCCTGGCACAACTCCGATTTTCTCGCGCCCCGTATAGTTTGGCGCCTACGGAGTTGAGAGAACTCAAGGTGCAGTTGGACGATTTGCTGGAGAAAGGTTTCATCCGACCTAGCATGTCGCAGTGGGGAGCGCCCATTTTGTTTGTGAAGAAGAAGGATGGCTCAATGCAGATGTGCATTGATTTCCGCCAGATAAATAAAGCGACAGTTAAGAACAAGTACCCTTTACCCAGGATCGATGATCTGTTTGATCAGTTGCAAGGTTCTGCGGTGTATTCGAATATTGACTTGCGTTCAGGGTACCATCAGCTGAGGGTAAGAGATCAAGATGTCGCAAAGACTGCTTTTCGTACAAGGTACGGACACTTCGAATTCTTGGTTATGCCGTTTGGGCTGACCAATGCACCTGCAGCCTTTATGGATCTGATGAACCGGATCTTCAGAGAGTTCATAGACCAGTTCGTGATAGTGTTCATTGACGACATCTTGGTATATTCTAAGACTCCTTTGGAGCATAAGGAGCACCTGAGAATTGTCCTTCAGACGTTGAGAGACCAGCAGCTGTATGCTAAATTCTCCAAGTGCGAGTTTTGGCTGGATCACGTCGTTTTCTTGGGTCATGTTATTTCATCCGAGGGGCTTTCTGTGGATCTCAGTAAGGTTGATGTTGTTTTGAACTGGGAGCGTCCCAGGAATGTGTCCGAGATTCGCAGTTTCTTGGGTCTGGCTGGCTATTATCGTCGCTTTATTGAAGGATTTTCTAGCATAGCAAAGCCGATGACTCAATTGACTCATAAGGAAAAGCGGTTTGTGTGGACTGAGCAATGCGAGAATGCGTTCCAATTACTCAAGGAGAAGCTGATTACTGCACCTGTGTTGGCTCTTCTGTCAGGATCAGGTGGTTTTGTTGTTTTTTCTGATTCTTCGCTCAATGGATTGGGCTGTGTTTTGATGCAGAATGGTCGAGTCATTGCGTATTCCTCGCGGCAGCTGAAACCGCATGAGACTCGTTATCCAGTCAATGATTTGGAGCTAGCAGCCGTGGTCTTTGCGTTGAAGATCTGGCGTCATTACCTGTATGGTGAGCAATTTGTGGTGTACTCGGACCACAAAAGTTTGCAGTATCTGTTTTCGCAGCCTGATTTGAATATGAGACAGCGTATTTGGATGGAGCTGCTAAAGGACTTTGTGTGACGCCCCATTCCTCATGGGAGTCACGAGATCGAAGAAAAGGAAATAAAAGGGAAATATAAGGGCTGAAAAGCAAATAGAACAAGCTATATTATCTTGCTCGTAGAAAAAAAAAACTCGAAATACAACCATTGGCGCCATAAAAATGAACCAGCTGTCATTACAAATTTAAAGTACAAAATGCGAAATCACGATATTACAACTACTGAACTCTATCTGAATTCATCCTTGTTGTAACAGATCTCAATACAGTTATGACTAAGATCAAAGACAACAAAAGTAGCAAAATACAAAATGAACATCGCGGAAACGCAGGCCTTCGATAAACACTAACACGTCGCTGCTGATTCAAACTCCACCTCCCGCCTGCTCTAGCGCCGACTCACCTGCACCAAGAAAGCTAGTGAGCCTAGGGGCTCAGCAAGCAAACTGAAGGTAACAAGCACAATATGAAGATGATAATACATAATACACCATTTACTGCAACTTTTGTTCTGGAAGTGAATTCAAATTCCAGCGTTATCATTTTCGTTAAACTTATGGCTCAAAAGCTCTACTTATGTCCCATAGCACTCGATCGAATGACTACTGATATCAGTTTCAATGTTGTGAAATCGCACCCAATATGAAGGGGCAACTGACCCTCTCGTCTGCTGCTCACCCTTCCCATATGAACCGTCTGTTATCTAAGCCATAAATTCATAAACTGAAACTTTCTTCTTTAAAACACATAATGAACGAGCTTAAATCTTAGCATCGGGGATCACTTTATTTTAAAAACTCATACTCCCTTCGAAAATCGTTTTACTGAACATCCAGCAGAGACATGTAAAATCAGAAGTTGGATAAGTTCAGATGTTGGCAAGAAATCCAGCTGGTGTGAACAGTAGATCAGTCGATGGGTATATATATAAATATCTATATGTTGGTGGTCAACACAATTAATTTGGTCAACGGAGTAACAGTAACTCAACCAGCCGTTGATTCAAGAACAGCCTGTCGTTGGGTAAGGAAATCAGCAGAAGAAAAACTAGACTATGTATATAAATCAGCAGTGAAGTACTTGAGGGAAAAGGAATCAGTCGCAAGCTATAGTAACCAGTCGCAAGCTTCTGAAATTCTAATGAAGGAATGCAGCTGCTGAATTAGTTCGATAAGAATGCACCTGCTGGTGTTGACAAAATAAATGCACCTGCTGGTGTTAACAAAAGAAATGCACCTGCTGGTGTTATCAAAATAAATGCACCTGCTGGTGTTATCAAAAGAAATGCACCTGCTGGTGTACAGTGCATCTGCTGGTTTTACAATAACATTTGTAATATCGAAACAATGATCACGCTACCAGCAGTCGCCTATTAAACCAGACTTTCTACTGATTCCACTAGCAACTACCGATTACATAATCATCAAATCTCTATATTACAGCAAAAAGAAAGAACATTATGATCTCTGCGAGTTGAAAATCTGAAATGCTAAGTGTTTTAAAATCAACATCGACTTCGTAAAATACATTTGCGTTCCAAATGAAATGCACTGTGACCACGAACGCTCAACATACGCTATAATATCAACCAAAACATGAGCAAAGGCTGATAAATAACAGCGAAATCATGAGATAAAGTGAGAACAACATGTAAACTTTCATGGCGTAACAAGAATCAAATTTACTTGCCTTGATAAGAAGGAAATCACAAGATACAGCAGGCCACTAACAGAGAGTTTTCCCCCAGTGCAGCAATGTGTTATCTATTTCTTTGATGCCAGAATGAACATTTTCTTGCAAATAATTGAACTTATAGTTCACAAGGACAGTGGCATGGGAGTCTGATTATTAACATGGGAAAAACACTCATTTAGGCATGGCAAACCAGGCGTACTTCAGAAAATTTTACTTAAAATTCCCTGTCAATGTTTTGATTTGTAAATGTACTACACAAAATCTGAAATTTAACCATTCTCCCATCCAAAACCATTTTATTTGTAAAGTTTGAAAATTGTTTGGCTGCGCTCGGGTTACAAACTAACAACTGATTGGCCTCTGCCCTTATTAAATCTAAGAAATGAGAAATCAGTCGCTCAACAAGTAGCAAAAGCTGAAATCTTGAAATTAGAAACGGACTCTAAATAGATAAAGATTAGAATTTGTGGTCCTATGGATTTTGGGGCACTACAACTCTACCCACCTTATAAAAATTTCGTCCTCGAAATTTACTTACCAAACAAATCTGGGTATCGACCATGCATATCAGCTTCTGTCTCCCACGTAGCTTCTCGTTCGGTTTGATTTGTCCACTGAACTTTAACCATAGGAATGTTTCTATTCATCAGCTTTCTAATTTCCCTAAGAAGAATCTTCTCAGGTCTCTCTTCATAGCTCAAATCTGGCGTTAAATGAACTGGTTCAGCCGTCAAAATGTGCGATGGGTGGGGGACATACTTTCTTAAGGCTGATACATGAAACACATTGTCCACTGAAGATAGATGAGGCGGTAGTGCTAATCGATAGGCCAATGTTCCTACTTTGTCCAGTATCTCGTAGGGGCCTATATATCTGGGACTCAATTCCCCTCTCTTTCCAAAGCGCATCACCCCTTTCATTGGAGCCACTTTTAAAAAGACGTGACACCAACGTCAAAACTTAGCTCTCTTCGTCTATTGTCCGCATAGCTCTTCTGTCTGCTTTGAGCAGCTTTCATCCTCTCTTTAATTTTTCTAACAACACTCACGGTTTGCTCCACCAAATCTGGCCCTAGACCATCTCGTTCTCCTATATCATCCCAATGAAGAGGCGTTCTACACTTGCGCCCATAAAGAGCTTCGTATGGTGCCATTTGGATAGAAGCTTGAAAACTGTTGTACGCAAATTCCACAAAGAGCTTCGTATGGTGCCATTTGGATAGAAGCTTGAAAACTGTTGTTGTACGCAAATTCCACCAAAGGTAGTTTCAAATCCCAACTTTCTGAGAAATCTATAATACATGCTCTGAGTAAATCCTCTAAAATCTGGATCACACTTTCTGATTGTCCATCGGTTTGGGGATGAAAGGCTGTACTAAATGTTAACTTAGTTCCCAAGGCTCGATGCAAACTTTTCCAAAATGCAGACGTGAACTTGGAATCCCTATCAGATACAATTGATACAGGAACACCATGAAGTCGGATAATCTCTTTCACATACAGCTCCGCATATCTGCTTACATCGTAGTTTGTCTTCACCGGCAGGAAGTGGGCAGATTTCGTAAGTCTATCCACAACGACCCAAATAGAATTATAACCTTGAGCAGTTCTAGGCAAACCAGTTACGAAGTCCATGGCAATGCATTCCCACTTCCATTCTGGAATGGGCAACGGCTTCAACATTACTGCTGGTCGCTGGTGTTCAGCTTTCACCACTTGACACGTTAAGCATTCAGAAACAAATTTGGCGACATCTATTTTCATACCCGGCCACCAGTACAACTTCTGAAGATCTTTATACATCTTAGTACTTCCCGGATGCACAGAGTATGGGGTTACACGAGCTTCTTCCATTAAATCCAATCTCAAAGTATCTACTTGTGGCACCCAAATTCTTCCTTGAAATTTAATTATGCCATCTGTCGAAAAATAGAGGTTGCCACCTCTTTCTTTGTCTTGTTTAACCCACTTCTGTAATTTCTCATCTTTCAGCTGACCTTCCCGAATTTGTTCCAACAAATTTGATCTCACTGAGGTACCAACTACGACAGAATTGCAGCTGCTGGGAACCAGCTCTAAGCCAAACTTCTCAATATCAGCTGCTAAAGATTTGTGGACGATGAGTTGTGCTAGTCCCATAGACTTTCTACTTAAAGCATCGGCAACTACGTGAGCTTTACCTGGATGGTAGCTGAGGGTGCAGTCGTAATCTTTTACCAGCTCCAACCATCTCCTCTACCTCATATTCAATTCCTTTTGGGTGAAGAAGTATTTCAGGCTTTTGTGATCCGTGAATATTTCACATTTCTCCCCGTATAAGTAATGTCTCCAAATCTTTAAGTCAAAAACAACTGCTGCCAGCTCTAAGTCGTGCGTGGGATAATTCTTTTCGTGGTTTTTCAACTGACGAGAGGCGTAGGAAATTACTCTATGATCTTGCATCAAAACAGCTCCCAATCCTAGCTTCGACGCATCTGTATAGATGACGAACTTCCCTTGATCGGATGGCATGGTTAGCACAGAAGCCTCAATCAACGCTTGCTTCAGTTGTTCAAAACTGGATTGGCAGTTGGGGGTCCATTCAAATTTGCTCAACTTTCTAGTCAGTGAGGTTAAGGGAACAGATATCTTCGAAAATCCCTTAATGAAGCGTCTATAGTAACCAGCTAGACCCAGAAAACTCCTAACCTCTGTAACTGATGTTGGTATCGGCCAATCACGAACGGCTTCCACCTTGGATGGGTCTACTTCCAATCCATCTTTGGATATAATGTGCCCGAGAAAAGAAACTTTTTCCAGCCAAAAACCACACTTGCTAAACTTGGCAAACAGCTGCTGGTGCTTCAAAATCTGAAGTACTGTTCTCAGGTGGTTTGCGTGCTCGATGCTGTTCTTGGAATACACCAAAATATCGTCAATAAACACCACTACAAACTGATCTAAGAAGGGTTGGAATACTCTGTTCATCAGGTCCATAAAGGCTGAGGGAGCGTTGGTTAGTCCGAAGGGCATCACCAAAAATTCGTAGTGACCATAACGTGTTCTAAAGGCTGTTTTATAGATGTCTGTTGGTTTTATCTTCAATTGGTGGTAGCCAGATCTTAAATCAATCTTAGAGAAAACTATTGATCCCTTCAGCTGATCAAACAGGTCCTCAATTCTAGGTAAAGGGTATTTATTCTTGATTGTCAACTTATTCAACTCTATAGTCTATACACGGCCTTAGACTCCCGTCCTTCTTCTTGAAGAATAAAACAGGGGCTCCCCATGGTGATGTACTTGGTCGAATAAAACCCTTGTCTAATAGTTCTTGTAGTTGCTCTTTTAATTCTTTCATCTCTGATGGAGCAAGACGATAAGGTGGTTTAGAAACGGGTGCTGCTCCTGGCACTAAATCAATTGCAAACTCCAAATCTCTATCAGGTGGCAATCCATAAATGTCTTCTGGAAAAACCTCCGGGAATTCACTCACTACTTCAACATCGACAAGTTGGGGCTTGCTAGATACTGCTAAAGA
>KV019104.1:71184-91737 GCA_001598015.1 Dorcoceras hygrometricum | reverse complement strand
TCGAACGTAGTGGCCGATGCTTTGAGCGGGAAGGCTAGTGATATGCTTGCTTCGTTGTATATTTCTAAGGATCAAGAGCATCTTAATACTACTGATTGGAGATTCTACCCGGCTGAGGATTGTGTTGTGGTTTCTTCCTTTCAAGGGGAGCCACAAATAGTTTCTAGTATTCGAGCGGCTCAAAGGACTGATCCTTCCATCCACGAGTTGAAGTTAAAGGTCAGGGCTGGAGAACTTGAGGATTACTCTGTTTCTTCTGATGGTTGCTTGAGGTTTCGTGGCAGGCTGGTTGTGCCTAACCTCATTGATTTGAAGGAGGAGATCCTTCGGGAAGCGCACTGCAGTTGACACAGTGTTCATCCGGGTGCACGGAAGATGTACCATGCGTTAAAGCCGCACTTCTGGTGGGCTGGCCTGAAGAGCGACGTTGTTGGTTTTGTCGCTCGTTGTTTGAACTGTCAGATGGTTAAGGTCGAAAGGATGAGACCCGGTGGTTTGTTGCAGAGTTTGGAAGTGCCCCAATGGAATTGGGAGCACATAGAAATGGATTTCGTGACGCATCTGCCTCGTACCAGCAGAGGATGCGATGCTATTTGGGTGGTTATCCACCGATTGTCGAAGTCTGCACATTTTATTCCCTACGGTATGACCTTTTCTCTGAAGAAAATGGCGAAACTGAACGTGGATTTTGTGGTTAGATTGCACGATGTGCCTGTTTCGATCGTTTCAGACCGAGATCCAAGGTTTACTTCCAGGTTTTGGAAGAGTCTGCAAACAGCTTTGGGTACCAGATTGGCTATGAGCACAGCATATCATCCCCAAATAGATGTCCAATCTGAGCGAACTATCCAGATGTTGGAGGATATGGTACGAGCTGTTGTGATGTATTTTGGTGGTAGCTGGCAAGACGCGTTGTCTTTGGTGGAATTTTCTTATAATAACAGCTATCAGGTGACGATTGGCATGGCGCCGTTTGAGGCTTTATACGGCAGGAAGTGCAGATCGCCAGTTTGTTGGGAAGAAGTGGGGGAGAAGCAGCTATCTGCCCCAGACTTTGTGCAGCAAATGAAAGATCATGTGGATCTTATTCGACAGCGGATGAAAGTTGCCCAGGATCGCCAAGCCAGTTATGCAAATAAGAGGCGTCGACCTCTAGAGTTTCAGGTTGGTGATCAGGTATTTCTCAAAGTTTCTCCGTTTCGCAGTGTTATGCGCTTTGGACACAAGGGAAAGTTAGCCCCTCATTACATAGGACCGTATGAGATTGTTGAGAGGATTGGCCCGTTAGCGTATCGGTTGTTTTTGCCTCCGGAATTATCTTCTTTACATGATGTCTTTCATTTTTCCATGTTGAGGAAGTACGAGCCAGATCCGTCTCATGTGTTGAGAACTGACGAGGTTGAGCTAGCTCAGACGTTGAGCTATCTGGAATATCCCTTGCAGATCCTTGATAGAAAAGAGAAACAATTGAGGAACAAAACCATTCCGTTGGTGATGGTGCAATGGAGCAAGTATGGCAGGGAAGAAGCTACTTGGGAGTTGGAAGAAAAGATGCAGCGCGAGTGGCCGCATCTGTTTGAGTAGCTGTCGTGTTAAATTCTCGGTAGTTGTAGCCTTGGTTGTAATTCTTTCCTAGTTGTTGTTATTTGCTTGCTCAGTTATCTTGAACTCTTGGCCATGTGTTAGGCGAATTTCTGTTTGGTATCTTGCTGTTGAGATGTTTCTCCGGAATTGATGTTTGATTTCGAGGACGAAATCCTTTTTAGTGGGGGAGAAATGTGAGACCTGAAATTAATAAAAGATTAATTGTTGGATTAATCGGTTTTTAAAGATTTCTGGTGGTTCAGATTTCAATTTGAAGGTTTCGTTTACATTTTCGGGTCAGATTTCACATTTGGAGCAATTCTGGAAATTTTGGAATTTTCGAGTTTGAAATCTGATTTTTGTGAGAAATCTGAATTGTTGGTGAGATCTGTCGGATTTCTTGAGAAATCTGGTCGCCGCGCGTAATTGGTAGCGCAAGATCAATACGCCGTCATTTTTGTGAAGTTCGGATATCTTGTGGGCAGGAGAGATCTGTTGCGTTGATGTGTATAGGTCTGTGCAGCGCATTTTGTATCGTAGAAGCTTGTACGTCGTCGTTTAGGAGAGATCTGATATTTTGTTAGCGCTAGGATCTGATTTGGAATCTGCCCCGCGTGTTTTGTGTTGAGCGCAATACGATGTCGTTTAGATAATTTAATACGGTGTCGTTTGGCTTAGCGTTTGGTTGTGAGATCTGATGAGCGTGATCGCTGGTGCGCGGGACAATGTATAGCGCTGCTTTTCAGATGTCACCAATACGTCGCCGTTTTGGTAAGCGCTTGATGGAGAGATCTGTGGTGCGAGAGTTAGCGATTAGCGCGTTTGCTGTTGTTCAGATCTTAGTAGCGTTAGTTCCATATTTCTCCAGCTTTTAACGCTTTTCGTTTTCAGATTTCTCTCGCGTGTGGTTTTAGAGATCAGATTTCTCCGTGGTTTTAGAGCAACCTCGTTTTGGGAGTTTTGAGCGCTGTTAGCGCATGCGTGGGATTGCCTATGAAATCTGTTTTTGTCGGTGGTTGTAGTAAACAGATATCTCGTGTGTATATAATGGAAGCTTTGGCCTTCTATCATTTTAGCAGATCCCATACTTAGTGATTTTTCCTCCCGACTTTCATTCTTCGCTCAAACCCTCGGGTACTGTTCACCGTGAGCTTCTCCGACGAATTCCCGTCGTTTCCGGCCATCATTTTTCACGTTTGAGGTAGCGTTGTACTCCTCTCGTGAAGCTCTTTCATCCTATACCACTTTTGGAGGCTGCGATTTGCTGGTTGTGGAACGCGAAGTTGCTGCCCGTTTGTGCGTTGTGTAGTTCAGGTAGAACTTCGTTCTTTTTACGATGAGATCTTGTTCCTAGCCTTGAATTAAGCTTCCTGTTAATTTGTATTGGTAGGATTGATTCCTGGTGAGCTTAGCTCCCAGCCGTGAGCTTCTATAGTTGGCCGTGAGTTTCTGTTAGCTTGACTGAGTTTGTTTTGTGCGTTGTTGCTTCGGCATGTGCTTGAATCAGATTTCTCGGGGCTTTAATTGTGGCAATCGTTGCACATAAATTAGAGGTACGGATCTTGTGCTTGAAATCCAGCTTGGATTAGCGTGAGATTTAATGTGAGAGCTGGTTTGCATCTCTGGTTGGGATTACCGTGAATATTGTGGTGTATTGCTTGCTGTGCATTTGTGTTATGCTAGCTACTTGCTGTTATGTGCATACACGCATTTATTCACTTACATTTCGGATCCCTTGCTTTGTATCTCATTGTATTGTGATGTTGTTTCTTACCAGGATGCGAGGGCGAGCGGCGACACCGCACTCTCATCTCCCTGCTGGGATTGTTAGCCCTCATGCGCCGAGTGGTTAACTACCATATTTCATGAGTTGTGCAACGGCATGTTGAGTTGTTTGATACATCTGATATTCGGGTGAAGTGTCAAGGCGAGTGGCTCATTACCACACTTTGAACACACCAGTGGCCACCGTTTGTTGCAGATTCTGTGGAGCTATGTTTGAGTTCCTTGGCTCCCTTTTCGGTTTTAGCCTTCAGCTGTTATCCGGTGTCTCATGCATAGAATCTGCATTTTATCTTATGTTTTTCTTTAGCTGTTTCAGTTGCTCTCCATAATGGGGTTTGACCCCATGTCCCTCTGGGGCTTGGTTTGTTTTTCTTTCCTGTTGTTTTTCAGGTTTCCCAGGTTATTCAGCTGGTCGTGGTGCTGACCCATCTAGAGGTGCCCTAGGAGGTGGTTAGAGTATCCCAGTAGCATATAACATATATTTTTGTATCAGTATTGTGCCCTGTGCTTTTGTTGTATCTTGTGATACTCAGTTGTGGTTGTTACAAGGTATTTGATACATGTTATGCTGTATGGTTTGTCGTGTGCTTGTAGCCTTGGTTTGGTTGGTTTTGTAAACTGGGATTACTTTGAGTATTTTCGTATTTTAAATTATATCGTTTTAAACCGTCAGGCCAAAAGCAAAAATTTTACCCGCTTTTTAGTAGCTTCCGCTTGTGTTTGTGTGGTTTTACTCTGTTGTGAGCACGAGGCCTGACAGTAATCACATCTCCCGTGATCAGTTCTTAACCAAATCTGAATTTATAACTTAATCACTAATTACCGAATCTCAATCCTCATAGAATTTGTATCCCGCTGCTTAAATTGCTAACATGTGAAAGCTGAAAGAAAGAAACCAGGTGGACTATTGCATAGCTTATCCATTCCAGAATGGAATTGGGATCACATATCCATGGATTTTGTTACACAGCTACCACATTCAATCCAAAGGTTGTGATGCCATTTGGGTGATTATTGACAGATTAAGGAAATCAAAATGCTTTATTCCGTACAGAATGACGTATAGACACGACCAGATGGCAGACATTTATGTCAGAGAAGTGGTAAGATTACATGGTGTGCCTAAATCTATCGTTTCAGATCGAGACCCTAGATTTACATCGCACTTTTGGCATTGCTTGCAACAAGCTCTAGGTACGAAATTACACTTGAGTACTGCATATCATCCTCAAACAGATGGACAGTCATAACGGACTATCCACACGCTTGAGGATATGCTTCGAGCTATAGTGCTAGATTTCGGCATGAACTGGCAAGATTCACTACCGCTTGCAGAATGTTCTTATAATAACAGCTATCAGACAAGCATTGAGATTGCTCCATTCAAAGCACTGTACGGTAAGAAGTGTATATCTCCATTGTATTGGGATGATATCTCGGATGTACCAGACATTGGACCTGATATGATCCGTGTAATGATAGAAAAAGTGAAATTGATTCAGAAAAGAATGAAAACAGCTCAAGACAGAGAAGCCAAATATGCGAATATCAGATGTTGACCTCTATATTTTGAACAGGGAGACATAGTATTCTTGAAGATCTCTCCATTCAGTAGTTACAGTTCGATTTGGAAAGAAAGTAAAGCTATCTCCATGTTTTATGGTCCATATGAGATTATTGAGGAAGATAGGCGATCTTGCTTATCGACTCGCTCTTCCTCCATCTTTGTCTGGAATTCATAAGGTTTTTCATGTTTCTATGCTCCAGAAGTATCAACCTGATCCTTCCAATAATATTCAAATTGATGAAGCTGAACATGATGAGACTCTTAGCTACTTTGAACAACCTATACGGATTCTTTATCGTAAAGAAAAGCAACTCAGAAACCAGACTATTCAGTTGGTCAAAGTTCAGTGGAGTCCACGTGGTATTGAAGAAGCTACTTGGGAGACTGAGTCAGATATGCAGTATCATTTTCCAGAGCTATTTCACTGATGTGAGTTCTTATTTAGTTTTCTATATTCTTTTATCTTTTGGGTATCCAGATTGGTTATGCCGACTACATGCGATTTCGAGGGCGAAATCAGTTCTTAGAGTGGGAGAATTGTAAGGCCCGGAATTATTTGATTTAATAATCCGAGATTAGTTAATTTTAATCCGAGAATATTTAATTTAAGAATATTTAGAGTTTGGAATTAAGATATAATGTTCTTGAATTATTAGGATTGAAATTTGATTTAAATCACTTGTCCGGGGACTGAATTGCAATTTACGGGAGTTTTCAGGGACTAAACTACAATTTGGCTTATATAAATCTAATATTCACCTCCTCACCTCCATTTGCACGAAAGAAGGCAGTAAATTCAGCATATTTTTTACCCATTTTTGTTATTTTACAAGCTTCGATTTTCATCATCCGACCGTCAGAATTTAGAAGCGATCGTATATTTGCGATCCTCGCGTCGAAGGCTTTGTTCTGATATTTGAATTGAAGGTCATCGAACTCGAGAACTTTAGAATTCGAATCAGTAAAGTTTTGATCAAGATTTGAAGTACTTTCAGAATGATATTTAAAGGTATAAATTTGACATCAATCAAGATGGGAGAGAACATTCGAGATAGATATGATTCTCGAATTCCCTAAAACCACATACTTGAATGCTTACTGCTCTTGTTTGATTACTTGACTGATTTTGTGTGATATACTTGTTTATACTTGTTTGATTAGCATGTATTGCCTTGATTGATTTTAGAATAATGCATCAAGAATATGTTGCATTCATCTTGAGCTCTACCTTGAAAAGCATAGAGGGCTGGATAGCCTAGATTGCAAATGACGTTTGGAGGGCTATAGTTGAGTGGCACGGAATGTAGATTTACTTCCAGAGCTAGATGACTCACTATGGTTGCACCAAAGTTAGGGGATTGAGATACTTGACACCACCTCGATTGGGAGAGTTGGTGGTTGGTTTGAGATTTTCTTCCCCGGGATCCCAAGAACCAAGATTTATTGTTATAAGATATGATAGCCTATTCCTTCCACATGCATTGCATACATGCTCATGATATATTGCATGTTATGTTGTTTATACTGGGAATTATATTCTCACCGGAGTTATCCGGCTATTGCTGTGTTTTTGTATGTGTGCATGGCAATAGGTGGGGCATGATCGAGTCAGAGACAACCATGATATATCGAAATGAAGATTAGCACATGGTGACTTGGGTTTTAGCAAAAGTTTTTTGTAATATATGAGGTTGTCAAACATGTTCGAAAACAAGAAACCATGTATATGTTTTCTACTCATTGAGTACTATTTTATGTTTGAGACTTCATGTATCCTAAATAATGAGTTGAAGTTTAAATGCATGTTTAGATTGTGGTTGATATTGTTTACCTCTTATAGATGCATTTTGAGTTGATTGAAAGAGTTATACAACATCAAACTGCTTTTGATAGCAAGGAGATCAAGTTGAGAAAACTCTCGGATCATTTAAGTGCACCCGTGCCCTATATATATATAAAAAAAAACATTTTGTATCTTCTTTTTCTTCTTGCTTAAATTAGATGAATAAAATTGTGATTAATATTTATATCGCCCCGTAAGATGATATTAGCAACCCGCAGTCCCCACATCCATACTACCCACAAATGTTGCAAACACCCTGAACTCCTGTACACTGCGTCGAGGGGTGTCTGCCTCCACATTGGCCACAAAAGGTAGCCCTAGGACTGCTACTGCTGCTCAAACTAACTGAGCCAGAAGAACTAGAACCCTGCTTATTCTTGAACTGATGACCACGAGGTCTAAACCTGTGGAATCCAGACTGTTGCGCTAACTGCTGGGGCTGTTGTTGAGATGACTGGGGAAACTGGGGAGGTTGCGCCCCTGAAAATTGGGACGTGAACCTTGGGCTGCTTGAGGATGAACCCGAGACCTGCGGTTCCTCAACCCTTCCTCGATGTCCATTGCCTTGTCCACCGCGTCCACATAACTGGTAGGTGAACTCGCCAACACCAAGTAGTACAAATCCTCATTAAGCCCTTCCAAGAAACGGTTCCTCTTTGCCCTCTCCGGGCCACACACGACTCGCTCTTGCTTATCGACTCGCTCTTCCTCCATATTTGTCTGGAATTCATAATGTTTTTCATGTTTTTATGCTCCAGAAGTATCAGCCCGATCCTTCCCATATTATTCAAATTGATGAAGCTGAACATGATGAGACTCTTAGCTACTTTGAACAACCTATACGGATTCTTTATCGTAAAGAAAAGAAACTCAGAAACCAGACTATTCAGTTGGTCAAAGTTCAGTGGAGTCCACGTGGTATTGAAGAAGCTACTTGGGAGACTGAGTCAGATATGCAGTATCATTTTCCAAAGCTATTTCACTGATGTGAGTTCTTATTTAGTTTTTTATATTCTTTTATCTTTTGGGTATCCAGATTGGTTATGCCGACTACATGCGATTTCGAGGGCGAAATCAGTTCTTAGAGTGGGAGAATTGTAAAGCCCGGAATTATTTGATTTAATAATCCGAGATTAGTTTTTTTAATCCGAGATTATTTAATTTAACAATATTTAGAGTTTGGAATTAAGATATAATGTTCTTGAATTATTAGGATTGAAATTTGATTTAAATCACTTGTCCGGGGACTGAATTGCAATTTACGGGAGTTTTCAGGGACTAAACTACAATTTGGCTTATATAAATCTAATATTCACCTCTTCACCTCCATTTGCACGAAAGAAGGCAGTAAATTCAGCATATTTTTCACCCATTTTTGTTATTTTACAAGCTTCGATTTTCATCATCCGACCGTCAGAATTTAGAAGCGATCGTATATTTGCGATCCTCGCGTCGAAGGCTTTGTTCTGATATTTGAATTGAAGGTCATCGAACTCGAGAACTTTAGAATTCGAATCTGTAAGGTTTTGATCAAGATTTGAAGCACTTTCAGAATGATATTTAAAGGTTTAAATTTGACATCAATCAAGATGGGAGAGAACATTCGAGATAGATATGATTCTCGAATTCCCTAAAACCACATACTTGAATGCTTACTGCTCTTGTTTGATTACTTGACTGATTTTGTGTGATATACTTGTTTATACTTGTTTGATTAGCATGTATTGCCTTGATTGATTTTAGAATAATTCATCAAGAATATGTTGCATTCATCTTGAGCTCTACCTTGAAAATCATAGAGGGCTGGATAGCCTAGAGTGCAAATGACGTTTGGAGGGCTATAGTTGAGTGGCACGGAATGTAGATTTACTTCCAGAGCTAGATGACTCACTATGGTTGCACCAAAGTTAGGGGATTGAGATACTTGACACCACCTCGATTGGGAGAGTTGGTGGTTGGTTTGAGATTTTCTTCCCCGGGATCCCAAGAACCAAGATTTATTGTTATCAGATTTGATAGCCTATTCCTTCCACATTCATTGCATACATGCTCATGATATATTGCATGTTATGTTGTTTATACTGGGAATTATATTCTCACCGGAGTTATCCGGCTATTGCTGTGTTTTTGTATGTGTGCATGGCAATAGGTGGGGCATGATCGAGTCAGAGACAACCATGATATATCGAAATGAAGATTAGCACGTGGTGACTTGGGTTTTAGCAAAAGTTTTGTAATATATGAGGTTGTCAAACATGTTAGAAAACAAGAAACCATGTATATATGTTTTCTACTCGTTGAGTACTATGTTATGTTTGAGACTTCATGTATCCTAAAAAATGAGGTTGAAGTTTAAATGCATGTTTAGATTGTGGTTGATATTGTTTACCTCTTATAGATGCATTTTGAGTTGATTGAAAGAGTTATACAACATCAAACTGCTTTTGATAGCAAGGAGATCAAGTTGCGAAAACTTTCAGATCATTTAATAAAAAAGGAGAAGATTGTTGGATTTGGAAACAGATCTGACATGATTTTGATGGACACAAACTTGATGTGTTGCGTACTGATGTATTTACTTGAACATGCAGGTTAGATCGAAAGATCAGCTCGGAGCTTAGCGAAATAGATAGACTGTTGCGCTAACTGCTGGGGCTGTTGTTGAGATGACTGGAGAAACTGGGGAGGTTGCGCCCCTGAAAATTGGGACGTGAACCTTGGGCTGCTTGAGGATGAACCCGAGACCTGCGGTTCCTCAACCCTTCCTCGATGTCCATTGCCTTGTCCACCGCGTCCACATAACTGGTAGGTGAACTCGCCAACACCAAGTAGTACAAATCCTCATTAAGCCCTTCCAAGAAACGGTTCCTCTTTGCCCTCTCCCGGCCACACACACGAGATCTTGCTAATCGAATCGCTCTTCCTCCATCTTTGTCTGGAATTCATAATGTTTTTCATGTTTCTATGCTCCAGAAGTATCAGCCTGATCCTTCCCATATTATTCAAATTGATGAAGCTGAACATGATGAGACTCTTAGCTACTTTGAACAACCTATATGGATTCTTTATCGTAAAGAAAAGCAACTCAGAAACCAGACTATTCAGTTGGTCAAAGTTCAGTGGAGTCGACGTGGTATTGAAGAAGCTACTTGGGAGACTGAGTCAGATATGCAGTATCATTTTCCAGAGCTATTTCACTGATGTGAGTTCTTATTTAGTTTTCTGTATTCTTTTATCTTTTGAGTATCCAGATTGGTTATGCCGACTACATGCGATTTCGAGGGCGAAATCAGTTCTTAGAGTGGGAGAATTGTAAGGCCCGGAATTATTTGATTTAATAATCCGAGATTAGTTAATTTTAATCCGAGAATATTTAATTTAAGAATATTTAGAGTTTGGAATTAAGATATAATGTTCTTGAATTATTAGGATTGAAATTTGATTTAAATCACTTGTCCGGGGACTGAATTGCAATTTACGGGAGTTTTCAGGGACTAAACTACAATTTGGCTTATATAAATCTAATATTCACCACTTCACCTCCATTTGCACGAAAGAAGGCAGTAAATTCAGCATATTTTTCACCCATTTTTGTTATTTTACAAGCTTCGATTTTCATCATCCGACCGTCAGAATTTAGAAGCGGTCGTATATTTGCGATCCTCGCGTCGAAGGCTTTGTTCTGATATTTGAATTGAAGGTCATCGAACTCGAGAACTTTAGAATTCGAATCGGTAAAGTTTTGATCAAGATTTGAAGCACTTTCAGAATGATATTTAAAGGTATAAATTTGACATCAATCAAGATGGGAGAGAACATTCGAGATAGATATGATTCTCGAATTCCCTAAAACCACATACTTGAATGCTTACTGCTCTTTTTTGATTACTTGACTGATTTTGTGTGATATACTTGTTTATACTTGTTTGATTAGCATGTATTGTCTTTATTGATTTTAGAATAATGCATCAAGAATATGTTGCATGCATCTTGAGCTCGACCTTGAAAAGCATAGAGGGCTGGATAGCCTAGAGTGCAAATGACGTTTGGAGGGCTATAGTTGAGTGGCACGGAATGTAGATTTACTTCCAGAGCTAGATGACTCACTATGGTTGCACCAAAGTTAAGGGATTGAGATACTTGACACCACCTCGATTGAGAGAGTTGGTGGTTGGTTTGAGATTTTCTTCCCCGGGATCCCAAGAACCAAGATTTATTGTTATCATATTTGATAGCCTATTCCTTCCACATGCATTGCATACATGCTCATGATATATTGCATGTTATGTTGTTTATACTGGGAATTATATTCTCACCGGAGTTATCCGGCTATTGCTGTGTTTTTGTATGTTTGCATGGCAATAGGTGGGGCATGATCGAGTCAGAGACAACCATGATCTATCGAAATGAAGATTAGCACGTGGTGACTTGGGTTTTAGCAAAAGTTTTGTAATATATGAGGTTGTCAAACATGTTCGAAAACAAGAAACCATGTGTATGTTTTCTACTCGTTGAGTACTATTTTATGTTTGAGACTTCATGTATCCTAAATAATGAGGTTGAAGTTTAAATGCATGTTTAGATTGTGGTTGATATTGTTTACCTCTTATAGATGCATTTTGAGTTGATTGAAAGAGTTATACAACATCAAACTGCTTTTGATAGCAAGGAGATCAAGTTGAGAAAACTCTCGGATCATTTAAGTGCACCCGCGCCCTATATATATATAAAAAAAAAAATTTGTATCTTCTTTTTCTTCTTGCTTAAATTAGATGAATAAAATTGTGATTAATATTTATATCGCCCCGTAAGATGATATTAGCAACCCGCAGTCCCCACATCCATACTGCCCACAAATGTTGCAAACACCCTAAACTCCTGTACACTGCGTCGAGGGGTGTATGCCTCCACATTGGCCACAAAAGGTAGCCCTAGGACTGCTACTGCTGCTCGAACTAACTGAGCTAGAAGAACTAGAACCCTGCTTATTATTGAACTGATGACCACAAGGTCTAAACCTGTGGAATCTAGACTGTTGCGCTAACTGCTGGGGCTGTTGTTGAGATGACTGGGGAAACTGGAGAGGTTGCGCCCCTGAAAATTGGGACGTGAACCTTGGGCTGCTTGAGGATGAACCCGAGACCTGCGGTTCCTCAACCCTTCCTCGATGTCAATTGCCTTTTCCACCGCGTCCACATAACTGGTAGGTGAACTCGCCAACACCAAGTAGTACAAATCCTCATTAAGCCCTTCCAAGAAACGGTTCCTCTTTGCCCTCTCCCGGCCACACAAACGAGGAACGCAGGCAAGAAGAGAAGAAAACCTACGAGCATACTAACCCACGAACATGGTTCCCTGAACCAAATTGTCAAACTCACGCTCCCGAGCATTCACATAAGACTCCGGAACATACTCCTGAAAGAACGCCGTACAGAAACTATCCCAAGTAATCCCTACACCAGTCTACTCGAGCGTACGTGAAGCACCTCTCCACCATCGCTCTGCGTTCTTCTGTTGGGAGGTCGCAAAACTCAGTCTGCGCTCATCATCATAGCGCACTATATCAAACAGTCCAGTAATATGCTGCAGCCAGGACTCAGCATCGGAACTACTCCGCTCTGCGTTCTTCTGTTGGGAGGTCGCAAAACTCAGTCTGCGCTCATCATCATAGCGCACTATATCAAACAGTCCAGTAATATGCTGCAGCCAGGACTCAGCATCGGAACTACTCTTGTCACCATCGAAAGTCTGAGGATTCATACGCTGAAATCTTGCCATGATTAGTTCCATCTCATCCACACGGGCTGCCATCACATCAACCTCGTCCTCAACCTGCCTAGTACGCCTATGACCAGGAACACTACGCTGAATTCCTCATTCTGACCCTCAGATTCTGCGGGAATCTGTCCTCTCGCTCTTCCCCTACGTCTAGGCGGTATCTACGAGATCATCGGAACAGTAAAATCATACAGCCAATAAATCACATAGTCATGCACATGCAACAAGCAACTCTGTGCCTAGACTCAAGTGTGATCAAAAGAAATTGAGCTTATCCCAGCTTAAGCTCTGATACCAAAAATGTCAGGCCTCGTGCACAACACAGAGATAAACCACGCAATAAACAATAGTATAATCATTTAAAATAGTGGCTAAAATTTTTCGCTTCGGCCTGACTTAGAAAACATAATTTAAAAATACATTGATTTCGAAAATAATGGTTTTACAATAATAAAAAACCAACTACAACACTTACAGCACGAACCAACATACAAGCATAGAGTGAATCTCAAACAACAACCAAAGGATCCATGATGAGTCTCTCGCTCAACATAGATACAATACATCATAACATAAATATACTATATATAACTGGGACACTCTATCCACCTACCGGGGCACTACCAGCTGGATCAACTCCACGACCAGCTGAGAAACCATGATAACAAGAAACACATAGAGGCAAACAAACAACCAGCCCCAGAGGGACATGGGGTCAAACCCCAGTACGGAGAGCAACTGAAAAAACAGCTAACAGATAGCAATAGATAATATGCAGATGCTATGCATGAGAACAAGGCTACAACCGAAGGCAGGAAGCCAAAGGATCTCAAGAAACTTCTTAACAACTGATACAAATAAATTGAAAGATAGTGGCCACGGTGTGTGTGAGTATATGGGAGATACCCACTCGTCTCAACACACAGTACCAGATGCATAACAATCACTCAAACCATTGTTGCCCAACTCATGAGGTGTGGTAGCTATCCACTCGGCTCATAGCGGCTAACAACAACCCAGCAGGGAGATGAGGGTGACGGTATTGCCGCTCGGCCTCATTACAAGCATCCTGGTACACAGAGATCAACACAACAAGGCAAGGCTAGCAAGATCTGAGCTCAGTATGATAATGCGTGTATGCAAATGTAACAACTTGCAACAATAAACACAGCAGAAGCAAGAAATAACAACACAGAAGCATACACAGCATCACACGTAATATCAATGCTCATCCCTAATCTATAAAACAAGCTCACATCCGTGCCTTAACTTTCTGAGCTACAATTACCACAACAATGTCCCGAGCACTCAGATCTGAAACCTGATAAACCAATACAACACAAAGCTCAGGGATAGTAACACAGAACTACGAACTGGGAGCTACGAGCTCCACCCAACTCTATTCTACCCTTATAGCACAACAGACAGCTCTAACCGAAGCATAAGGTAGGATCTATCACTAGCTCATAGCGTTACCTGAACGGAAAAGAAAATCTGCTCAAATGCTAACAGACTACACAAGGTAGCTTCCTTCGCGATCCTCTTCGAGCTAACCCAAAGCCTCCAAAAGTGGTACAGAACGAAGCGCCTTAGCAAGAGGAGTCCAGCGCTACCATCTTGCTTCCATCGGAGCTGTACACCGTCGGCAATCAAAGAAGATAAGGTCCGGTGAACAGTAGCTAGGGTATCGCGACAGAGTTTGCTCACGGGAAATAATTCTAAGTGTCAGGAAAGATAATGGAGAGACCAGTCAAAGTCCTCTATAAATACAACTCAAGTCTCCCAAATCTGATGAACAGTAACCACCGACGACATAGGCTCGTAGCTGATTCCCACTCAGATCTGAGTACCACTCCAGATCTGAACCTTACACTAAAACAGATCTGAACTTCCTTCAAAACTACGTCGCACCAAAGTCCACTATTCCACTGGTACACGTCACCCGCTAGTACCAAATCTGCTATCGCAAAACGGTGTCGCACCTCGATCCAGATCTGAATGACCAGATCTCACACAAGTATGAACCAGCGCTCTCTAATACCCAAAACGGCGTCGCAGTGCCTACCGATCTAGATAACCCGAAATTGGTCTAAGCTAAACTACAAACCAAGCCGGTATACGCAGTACTAACAACGCGCGCATCTCAAATCTGAATTCTAACAAACGACAGCGTTTCGCTACCCGCGCATGACATTCGCTAGCGAACCTCGAATACTTTGCGACAAACAGATTTGACCTCTAACCTTGATTCCAATCAACCAACACCAAAGCCGAATTAACCAACCAGCACTTCTCAACTCCCCGAATCTGATTACTACTTCACAATACCCTCTCACTGTCCAGAGCTGTCCAATAGAAACCCGATACACTTACCAAGCATACCAGCCCAAAGCTGATCCATCCCATATCTGTTCGCGCCAAATCTGGTCTATACTGAACCGATTAATTAACTTAATTAATCCAATCATCATTTGGGTCTCACAGAAGAGCAGGTTGAAAAGTAGGAGCAAGAAACGTTTTGGGGCTGGTGAAGACGTCCTTAAATTAATTATTTTATTTTCCGCAATTCTTTCATTCAAAGTTGTAAAGACGATAAATTTTGATTATGTAATAGACTACTTTTCTATCTATATTACGAGGCTTGATGTTTTACAATGTATGACTGTTAACATCACCGATGTCATGTGTCTCGATCTCGGGGCGTGACATAGATGTCTTCGGGGTGTTGCCATGACCTCTAAACTTTCAGCGCCACGTGTTGCCTCTCCTTGGCTCATATACGCATCCATATGTCGTCTAACATAAATGCCCTTAAATCTCATCCTATGAACTAAACTTTGGACCTATACAACATGGTTTAGGACCCCTTAAACATGGCTCAAGGTACTGGAGAGCATCATGCATGACACGTGACACGACTCACTTCATCCTAGCCGCACCTCTCGCCCGACAAATGTGCGTGTGGTTTTCCTTCCCTTAATGACTTTAACCTTTCTCCAAAACAAACCAGAACATGGGCAGATCTTAAAGGCTCTCTAACACATGGTTTGGAGCTTAAATGAGACCTCTTAATGTATCTAAATCTGGACAACCCTCAACCGAAACCAAAAGACTCCCTTACCGTATGTCACTTCTTGCTCTACCCCTTGGTCGCACCTTGATTTAACACTAACCCGAGTCCAACCAGACCTTAACCAGCCCCTAATAAACCTTCTAGCCCATATACAAGACCATCCTTAATCCCTTTTCAACATCCCAAAGTCGGACAGCCCACATATAAACTACCCCAACCATAAGCTTTCCTCCTTCGGCAAACTGCACATATTCGGTTACAACCTTCAACCAGCCTTAACCACACCTCAAACCAACCTTATAACAGGCCTATATGACCACATAACCGTGCCTTACACCCCAAACAAGGCCCCTGGTCGAGCCAAGGTCGGGAACACCTCCCTTGCACTGAAACAACCTAGCCGGTCCTTCTCCCTACACCATTCTGCACCATCCAGCCGTTCAGCCTTAAATCCCAACGACCATAGGTTTTTTCTCACCTAAAAACCCATCTAAAACAAACCTAACATCAGTATAAACAACTCCTAAAGCAGAAGAATCCCCTTGGATGTCCAGCTCATGTGACGCTCAAGTTTGGGTCATGAAACACCAAGATATGTCATCATAGCACCATAGAAACGAGCCATGCTCTCAAGAACAAATTGAAACCTTTTCTCATGCATAACTTCAAATAAACACACATCTATGATCTGAATGTGACAGAAAATAAGATTTAAACTTGCCTTTCGTAGGAGAAAATTGTGAATACACATTACCGGATCGTCGGGAAGGAAAACAGGAAGAGATCCTCTACCAAGTCTCTTGCTTTCTTCATGGTTTTTGGCTAGGTTTTGGAGTAGTGTGTTGGCTGTTCTAGGGAATGGAATCTGATGGAAATAACGTGACCTAAAGCTTCAAGAGGTAGGATAGGATATGTGTTTAAATCGGGTATTAGTTTGGCCCACTAGACTCAATTTAGATACTCAAGTTTCTATGCCCAAGTAATAATCAATCATACTCACTAATTTTTTCATATCACAGCTTAAAATTTAAAAACTTTGGTATATAAAAAATTTTAATCTTACCCTCTTTTGTCCAAAAAAATCTTTTACGTGAATATAGCGCTAAAAAATCAAATTTGTTGTCGACCAGCGACAACCAATCAGAACTTACGCTAAAAAATATTTTTTGTCCTCTAATCTGTATAAAATACACTTTGGAACATTTTAACGTCACCCTATCGTCCCCGATCCCCATCCACGACAAGACAACAAATATTCTCCTGAAATCACAAACCTCACGAAACACATTTAAATCTCATAAATAAAATTGTAGATAAATTTTTTTTAAAATCTCAACTATATTTTAAATCATTTAAAACATTCATCTCGTGCATGCGGTTATGTGATCGGGTTTCTGACGCTAAAATTCCTCACCACTTAAATTAATCTCATGCATGTGGTTTATGTGATCGGATTTCTGAAGCTACATTTTCTCACCACTTAAATTAAATTTCATCCTCGAAATTTGAACTCTCCGATTAACTCTCGATAGAGACTCCTCATGTCAATCTCAATCTCCCAAGTAGCTTCCTTCTCTGAGTGATTTGACCACTTGAATTTGACCATATTCATCACCTTATTCCGCAGCTTCCTCTTCTGCCTACCTAGAATGCGGTCGGGCATCTCCTCATAGGACAAGTTTGGTGTAAGATACAATGGCTCAAGACTCAGCATGTGTGATTGGTGCGAAAAGTACTTCCTGAGCATAGACACGTGGAATACGTCGTGCACTGCTGAGAGGTTAGGTAGTGAAACCTGATAAGCTAGTGAGCCCACTCTATGCATGACATCGAACAGACCAATGATTTTTGGTCTCAACTTACTCTTTTTCCCGAATCTCATAAGTCCCTTCATTGGCGCTACCTTGACACATGGTCGCTGACGATGAACTCGAGGTCTCTTCGCCTCTTATCCGTATAACTCTTCTATCGGCTCTTGGCACTCCTCATATTATCCCAGATCCTGACCACAACCTCTGTTGTCTGCTATACAAACTCCGGTCCAAGATCCGTTCTCTCCCAAACGTCATCCCAGTGAATTGTAGATCTACACTTCGTCCCATAAAGTGCCTCATAAGGAGCCATACCTATAGACTCATGATAATTGTTGTTATAGGTGAACTCCACTGATGGTAATCTCACTTCCCATCCTCCCTAAAAATGGATCACACACGCCCATAGTGTCCTCCATAATTTGTATCGCCCTCTCCGACTGACCGTCCGTCTGAGGGTGGAATGTTGTACTGAATATCAAATTCGTCTCCATAGCAGAGTGAAAGCTCTTCCAAAAGGAAGAAGTAAAAGTTCGGGTCTTTGTCTGACACTATAGGCATTGGCCATGCAACCTGACTATCTCGTGGATATATAACTCTGCAGGCGTCATAGTGTTCTTCACCAATAGAAACTGTGTTGACTTGGTGAGATGATCCACAATCAACCAAATAGCAGTATGTCCTCTCACTATACTCGGAAATCCAACTAAAAAGATGTTAGTGTAACGCCTAGAAACATATTAATACACAATTAGAAAGTTTTAAGAGTTGAAAGATCTATTTGAAATAATATTGTAAATCAACTTTCACATGGTTGATTTTTCAGATTTGAGGCATGGTTGCAAGATCTGTCCAGCCGGTTCACACAAGCAAATTTATTTCTTCTTTTAAATAGTTCGGATTTCATCTTTAGTTTCTTTTAAAATGGAGTAGAACTTTTAAGAATTTTTAGCACTTTTAAAGAAAACGTGTTCGACAATAGATTTCAGATTTCACATAAAAGTTTGCGAACCAATTCATTTATATTTCATTCTCAAATACTTCACTTTCCAAAGCGGTTCTCTCTGCCAGAAAAACAAACTAAATCTTTCAAGACTTTTCACAGGAAGTGATCGGATTGTGTTGATTCAGGCCAGATAAACTCATTGTAATTGTTGTCGCAGATTGAGTCAAGTAAACTGTAATGCCCAGAATCATTAAGCAGTGGATTAGTGGAGTAATTTCGACATTCAAGAATTTGATGAAGCTTAATTATGAGTTCGGATTTCTTTTGGAAGTGTTGGATGACTTAAGAACTGTGTATTGATTAAATCACGAAGTGTGAGAACCAGACGCAGTAACCAGACGAAGCGATTTGATAAAATCAGCAGCAGGTTACTGTAGCTCGCGACTGGTGGAAATTGGAAAATTCAGTTGAAGCATTAATGTTGATGTCAGCTGGAAACAGACGCGCGAATAGAAGGGGCAATGAGAAAGCGCCACGTGTTAGTTACTGTTACTCACAAGAAATCAGCAGCAAGAGTTGTAAGCATCTGCTGGTTTATGTACCTGCTGAGTATTGAAGTGTGTCTGCTGGTTAAGAATGACGTAGGTAAGACGTCGTCGTTTTGATATCTAACGCTATACCAGTCGAGGGGAATTTGTTCCAGCTGAGAGAATATACGACAGCGTTTTGAATTATGACTATGAGCTTTGATACGTCGTCGTTTAGCAACCAGACGAGAGAAATCAGTCGAGAGATTTTGGTATCTGCTGGTTATCCAGTCGAGGGATCAATGCGACACCGTTTTGACGTGCGATCAGCAGCTGGTTCTTTTGAGTGACGTAGATGTAACGACGTCGTTGGAATTAGTTAGAACGACATCGTTCTGAGCTTTGAAGTGTTGCGAACGACATCGTTTTGAGTTTTGAAATGTTGCGACTGAATTCCTGTTGTTACGACTGATTATTCCAACAGCTGATTCTTGCGTCTGCTGAAGAACAACGATAGTCGAACAGCGACTGAGGACGGTGAACAGCAGTTGAGGAATTTGTTTATCGTTATCCAACCCTCGAAGCGGTGGAAGTATATCCTGTTGAATTACTCAGCGTGACACGTGGAACTCGAATTGAATACGTTGGAAATGCTGCAGAAATACAGAAATCGTTGTCTATAAATAAGGGTGAATTTGAAATGCTGAGAACATCTTGATCTCAGTTATCGACTCTTGATATTGCAAGAATCTTCAGAAGTGAAGGACAGAGTGTAAGAACACTGATTTACGTATTTAAGAACAGAGAAACAAAGGTATAATCTGACAGAAGAGTCAGGAACTAGATTACTCAAGAATGATAGTTCTTGAGTATTCCGCTGAAATCACATACATATATGATTACTGTTCTTGATTTAGAACTTGAATTATGTGTGAGTCGATCCATCGCAGGTAGTGGATCTTTTCTATTTGCATGAGTTTGCATATTACAGAGAATTGAATTGATTCTAATGCCCAGGACTGAGTTGGCCTGATTTTCGAAGCCGGAGATGGTTTCGATAGATGAATATTCATGTCAAGATCGGATACGAATCTTGATGGCGTTGAACCGATATAGAATCAATTCAGAGATCGAAGAGGAGAACTAGAATTATTTCATGTCATTGCATTTATTTACAGTTGATACACTGTTATGCATCTTTTTGTTCTTATGTGTACCTGCTGATTATATTGAGATGATTCTCACCGGAGTTTATCCGGCTGTTGTTTTGTTTTGTATGTGTGCATGACAACAGGAAGAAAGAACTAGTGGGAAGCAGCTACGGGTAGCGAGAAATACTACCTAGACGATAGACCAGCAGCAAGAGAATTAAACACCAGCTGATAGTCTAGATGTTTGGACAATTGGTTTTAGGTTGCTCAAGTCTGGTTGTGTATATAAGATTCAAGTTTGTACTGTTGTAATCTCTATGGACCATGAAGCATTCTTATAAATTAAGACTATTTTCGATACAAGCTGAACTCTTTTTGCTTCTGCTGGTTTACGCTTCTGCTGGTTGAAAATTTTTTTTTAGTAACTTATGTATGAACCAGATTAGATTTATTAAACTTGTTTAGTTTAAATTAATAACCCACTGATT
>KV019102.1:24634-36677 GCA_001598015.1 Dorcoceras hygrometricum | reverse complement strand
GTGGGAGTATATCCTGTTTGAATACTCAGCATGACACATGGAATTCGAATTGAACACGTTGGAAATGCTGCAGAAACAGAGACCGTTGTCTATAAATAAGATTGAATTCGAAATATTGAGAACAGCTTGACTACAGATATCGTAATTTGATTCTGTGAAGTTCTCAGGAAGTGTTGAAACAGAGTTTGAGTGAAGTACTTTGAAAACAGAGGAACGAAGGTATAATTTGACAGTAGAGTCAGGGATTAGATTACTCAAGAATAAGTTTTCTTGAGTTATCCTGCTGAAATCACATACATGTTTGATTACTGTTCTTGATTTAGAACTTGAATTGTGTATGTGTCGATCCATCACAGGTAGTGGATCTTTTATATTTGCATGACATTGCATAACGAAGAGAATTGAATTGATTCTAATGCCCAGGACTGAGTTTGCCTGATTTTCGAAGCCGAAGATGGTTTCGATAGATGAATATTCATGTCAAGATCGGATACGAATCTTGATGGCATCGAACTGAAATGGAATCAATTCTGAGATCGAAGAAGAGAAATGAAATCATTTCATTGCATTGCATTTGTTTTACAATTGATAAACTGTTATTCATTTTATGGCTATTGTTCATGCCTGCTGATTATACTGAGATGATTCTCACCGGAGTTTATCCGGCTATTGTTTTGTTTTGTATGTGTGCATGACAACAGGAGGAAGGAACTAGTGGGGAGCAACCAAGGGTAGCGAGAGATAACTACCTAGACGCTGGATCAGCAGCAGGAAGAATAAACACCAGCCAATAGTCTATGTTTTTGGAAAGTTGATCTTAGGTTGCTCAAGTCTGGTTTTGTATATAAGAATCAAGAGTGTACTAGTAAACTTAGCTTCTAACCACCGTGGACCATGAAGTATTCTTATAAATGAATAATATTTACGATACAAGCTGAACCCTTTAAGCTTCTGCTGGTTGAAAAAAAAATTTTAATTATCTTATATATGAACCAGATTAGATTTAATAAACTTGTTTAGTTTAAATTAATAACCCACTGATTGAGATTAGAGAATTAATTGTGAGCAGAGAGCCTCACAACAGGTGGTATCAGAGCGCTACTAAATTATTAAGATCATTGAACTAGATGAGTGGGGTAGATCGAGTTCTTCCTGACTGATTAGATTACAGAAACAAATGAATTGCATGCTTGTGTGGTATATGTCTTACTGCTTTTGAATTTATATCACATGATTATTGTGAATACATGGTAAGAATATACCGAAGAGTTATGAGAATTACATGCTTTGGAAGTGATTAATAGCATGTATTGAGTGAAGTATGAATCAGAACTCTATCTCTTGAGCAGCAGTACATTCATGTATGCTAATCAGAGGAGGGACTGAGACTGGCTTGTTCTTGATTGATGAGAAATGATAAACACGTCTGTTTGATTCCTAGATATGACTCCTAGAAGAACAACGAACCGGCAGACAGACCAGGGTAGTACGTCTACTGAGGCGTTGAATGCAGCTGCTACCCAAATGGAAACGTTGTTGAAAAGGTTTCAGTCTTTTAAACCACCAACGTTGGCAGGGACAGAGAATGCGATAGAATGTGAGAACTGGTTGGAAGATATTGAGCAGTTATTTGAAGCACTTGATTACACCGATGATCGTCGGGTGAAACTGATTATACACCAATTGCATGGTATTGGTAAAAGTTGGTGGGTAGCAACGAAGAAGACTCTTGAAAACCAGGGCACTGTGATTACTTGGGCAGTGTTTAAAACAGCTTTCTATCAACGGTTCTTTCCAGTTTCTTATAGGAAGGATAAAGGAGCGGAATTTGCAAACATGCGACAAGGGCAGTTTAATATAGAGTAATACGTTGCCAAGTTCACAAGTTTACTGAAATTTGCTCCGCATGTTGCCATGAGTGACGAAGCACAAGCGGATCAATTCATTAATGGGTTGAATCCAGATGTATTTACCTTGGTAAATACGGGGAGACCAAATACTTTTGCCGATGCACTAAATCGTGCAAAAGGTGCAGAAGCTGGATTGTTGAGACAACGAAGATCACACTTTGCACCACCAGACGCAAGAGTATCACAAGAGAAATCCAGATTCCACCACCCCCTCGATTTTATGCAGGAAGCAGCAGTAGTGGGAAAAAGAATTACTTTAAGGGGAAAGGAAAACAATTTAAACGATCTGGTACCAATAGTTTTTCCAGTTCGAGTGACTTTAAACAGATGAAAACTGGACAGAAATCTGGTGATTACTATACCAAGTGTGGAGGCAGACATGTTACAGAACAATGTAGAGGAGTGTCTGGCCTTTGCCGTATTTGCAATCAATCGAGACATTTCGCGAGAATATGTCCTCAACGTAATTCTGGGAATTCATACAATCCGGAAGCATCAAGAACAATGCTAATACCAGAAAGGCAAGCCTCCTCTGTACATTTGTATCAACCCCAAAATCCACAACAGAGTAGACAAGGAGGAAGCCAGACAGTGAGCCAACCTCCTAAACAACAAGCAAGAGTGTTTGCATTAACCGAGGAGCAAGCACAGGCAGCCACGATGTTATTGAAGGTAACTGCTATTTGTGCAAATTTCCAGCCTATGTATTAATTGATACTGGTGCATCACACACCTTTATCTCAGAGAATTTTGTTGTATCACATAAGTTGTCTGTTGAACCCTTAGCCGAAATAGTATCGGTTTCTTCACCTCTGGGGAAAGGAATGTTATCGATCACCGCTGTTAGAAATTGTGTGTTACAGTTTGAGGGTCACGCAATTGAAATTGATTGTGTTGTGCTCGGGTTATCTGATTTTGATTGTGTCGTGGGTATAGATATGTTAACCAAGTATAGAGCAACAGTAGATTGTTTTCAGAAGGTGGTTCGATTCAAAACAGAGAAAGCTGATGAATGGAAATTCTATGGTAAGGGATCACGAGCCAGAATTCCTTTGGTCTCTGCCATTACCATGAATAATCTATTGCAGAAAGGAGCGGAGGGATTCCTGATTTATGCAATAGATACGAAGAAAAATAGCCCGAATCTGGTTGATATACCAGTGGTCTGCGATTTTTCTGATGTTTTTCCTGATGAGATCCCGGGATTACCTCCATATCGAGAGGTAGACTTCAGCATTGAATTGATGCCAGGTACACAACCAATATCAAAAGCACCCTACCGAATGGCACCAATTGAGTTAAAGTAATTGAAAGAACATCTGGAGGATCTTCTTACCAAGGGATACATTAGACCAAGTGTTTCTCCTTGGGGTGCTCCGGTATTATATGTGAGAAAGAAAGATGGATCAATGAGGTTATGTATTGACTACCGGAAACTGAACAAGGCAACGGTAAAGAATAAATATCCTTTGCCACGAATAGATGATTTATTTGATCAGTTGCAGGGATCGACAGTGTATTCAAAGATCGATTTGAGATCCGGATATCATCAATTGCGAGTAAGAGATGAAGACATATCGAAGACTGCCTTTCGAACAAGATACGGTCACTTTGAGTTCGTGGTTATGCCTTTTGGACTGACTAAAGCACCAGCAGTGTTCATGAGTTTAATGAACCGAGTATTCAAAAGATATCTTGATGATTTCGTGATTGTATTTATTGATGACATTCTAATTTATTCAAAGAATATGTGTGACCATGCAAGTCATCTTCGAACAGTTTTGCAAACTCTGAGAGACAAGAAATTGTATGCTAAACTGTCGAAATGTAAATTCTGGTTACAAAAAGTAGTCTTTGTTGGGCATATTATCTCTGGAGATGGCATTTCAGTTGATCCCAGTAAGACAGAGGCAGTGGTCAATTGGCCTAGACCGAAATCTGTGCCAGAAATCCGAAGTTTTATGGGTCTTGCAGGGTATTATCGTCGATTTATCCAGGATTTTTCGAAGATTGCGAAGCCTATAACTCAGTTGACACAGAAAAATGCACCAGTTTTTTTGGTCAGAGGATTGTGAAAACCGTTTTCTTGAATTGAAAAAGAGATTAACTACCACACCCTTGAATTGGCAGCCATCGTATTTGCATTGAAAATCTGGCGACATTATCTTTATGGTGAAAAATTCGAAATCTTCTCTGATCATAAGAGTTTGAAGTATTTATTTTCGCAGTTCGAATTAAATATGAGACAACGAAGATGGCTGGATTTATTGAAAGATTTTGATTCTGAGATCAAGTATTATCCAGGGAAATCGAATGCAGCAGCTGATGCTCTGAGTAGGAAGATTTGTGCTTTGTCTTTGACTACGATCGGGGTATCTAATTTGATAGAAAATTGCTACATTTCTGGGTATTTATTTGAAACAGAAAGAAAACCAATGAGAATTTGTGCTATCAGCGCTGAACCCGAATTGTTGATTCGAATTAAAGAAGCACAAAAGAGAGATTTGAATATCCAGAAATCTATTGAACTAGTGAAGTCTGGACACCAAATCGGAATATCAATTAAGCGCTGATGAGGTATTGTATGTGAATAGCAGACTTGTTGTTCCAGATATTAAGGAGTTGAAAAACCAGATTTTGAGTGAAGCCCATCGAAGTAAATTCAGCATTCATCCTGGTGGCAGGAAGATGTATAACGATTTGAAGAAACAATACTGGTGGAAACAAATGAAGTCTGATGTGGCTGAATTTGTTTCAAAGTGTTTGAATTGCCAACATGTGAAATCTGAAAGAAAGAAACCAGCTGGCTTATTACAGAGTCTGTCAGTTCCTGAATGGAAATGAGTTCATATTTCCATGGACTTTGTAACGAAGTTACCAACATCATCTCGAGGTTGTGATGCTATTTTTGTGATTATCGATAGGTTGAAAAAATCTGCATGTTTTATTCCCTATCGAATGACCTATCGACATGATCAAATGGCAAACCTTTATGTTCGGGAAGTGGTAAGACTTCATGGAATACCAAAATCAATTGTCTCTGATAGAGATCCCCGATTTACTTCACACTTTTGGAGTAGCTTGCAACAAGCTTTGGGTAAAAAATTGCATCTAAGCACTGCTTATCATCCTCAAACCGATGGCAATCTGAAAGGACAATTCACACTCTTGAGGATATGCTTAGAGCGGTGGTACTAGACTTTGGTATTTCATGGAAAGATTCCTTACCATTAGTGGAATTTTCATACAACAATAGTTATCAAGCCAGTATTGGAATGGCTCCATTTGAAGCGTTGTATGGAAGAAAATGCCAGTCACCCCTATACTGGGATGATGTTTCATAAGTGCCTGAGTTGGGACCAGATTTAATTAGAGAAATGACTGAGAAAGTGAAGTTGATTCAGCAGAAGATGAAAACTGCGCAGCATAGTCAAGCCAAATATGCGAATACCAGACGTAGGCCTTTGAGTTTTGAAACAGGGGACAAAGTATTCTTGAAAATTTCTCCTTTCAAGGGTACAATCAGATTTGGGAAGCGTGGAAAATTGTCTCCTAGATTCATTGGTCCTTATGAAATTATCCCTCTTATGCTAATTCATTGGGTATCCAAAGAATTCCATTGGATACTACTTCTACTATCCCAACGAAACAAAAGTGTTTGTTTCTAGAAATGCCACCTTTATGGAAAGAGAGTTTCTACTCGATAGAAAAGGCAAGATAGTAGAACTCGAAGAGGTTCGAGAACCAATTGAACCTCTCGCACCTCCAGAGCCAGTACCAGAAATGGTCGCACCTAGGAGATCCGAAAGGGTTCCTAGGGCTCCTGAAAGATATGGTTTCCTCCTTGAAGATGATCAAGGTGATCAAGTTATTGGATGTTAATGCCCGAAATAATTAAGAAGAGATTAGTAATTCCGAGATTTCCAGATTTTTAAATGATAGATTTTGATGAAGCTTGATTATGAGCTCGGATTTCTTCTGGAAGTGTTGGGTGATTAAGGAACTTGGTATCGTTGAATTTCGCTAAGTGTGGGAACCAGACGAAGCGATTTGATAAAATCATTCAACAGCAGGTTACTGTAGCAAAGTCAATGCGGGTCAACACTACTATAGCTTACGACTGGTTGAATTTTGAATTCCATTCGTTGCGCTTAATTCTCGTTGCTACTGGTAGTAGACGCGCAAATACAAGATTCAATAAGGAATCGCCACGTGTAGGTTACTGTTATGCACGTGAGAACCAGCAACGAGAGTTCTTTGTGAACCTGCTGGTTTATTCAAGTGGGAACCAGCAGCAAGAGTTCCTTACGCACCTGCTGGTTTATGCACCTGCTGGTTTATTGATGTATCGACTGGTTTTGATGACGTAGGTGCGTCGTCGTCGTTTTGATAATAAACGCAAGCCATTCGATGCAAGTATGTGAAATTTGGTTCCAGCCGAGAGAGCAATGCGACATCGTTTTGACTTATGAACAGGAACCTCGATACGATGTCGTTTTGTATGAATTATTGACCAGTCAAGGTATTTGAAATCAGTCGATGGTTTGTTTTATCTGCTGGTTAATCAGTCGAAGGAACAATGCGATGCCGTTTTGAATAACGTAGCGAAATCAGTCGTTGGATTATTAGAGCGACCAGCTGCTGGTTTTCTTTCAATGAAGAATTGATACCAGACGTGGGTACGTTACGACGTCGTTGAAATTAATTGTAACGACATCGTTTTGATTTTAAAAGTATTGCGACTGGATTCTTGTTGCGATTGGATTCTTGTTGCGACTGGTTGCTACTGCGGCTGGTTGTTGCTCCTGCTGTATAACAAGAGAATGATGATTGTTTCGAAGAGCGACTGAGGAAGATAAACAACAGTTGAGGAATCTGTTTAACGTTATCCACTTTCGAAGCGGTGGGAGTATATCCTGTTTGAATACTCAGCATGACACGTGGAATTCGAATTGAACACGTTGGAAATGCTGCAGAAAAACAGAGATCGTTGTCTATAAATAAGATTGAATTCGAAATATTGAGAACATCTTGACTACAGATATCGGACTTTGATTCTGTGAAGTTCTCAGGAAGTGTTGAAACAGAGTTTGTGTGAAGTACTTTGAAAACAGAGGAACGAAGGTATAATTTGACAGTAGAGTCAGGGATTAGATTACTCAAGAATGAGTTTTTTTGAGTTATCCCGCTGAAATCACATACATGTTTGATTACTGTTCTTTATCCACTTTCGAAGCGGTGGGAGTATATCCTGTTTGAATACTCAGCATGACACGTGGAATTAGAATTGAACACGTTGGAAATGCTGCAGAAAAACAGATATCGTTGTCTATAAATAAGATTGAATTCGAAATATTGAGAACATCTTGACTACAGATATCGGACTTTGATTCTGTGAAGTTCTCAGGAAGTGTTGAAACAGAGTTTGTGTGAAGTACTTTGAAAACAGAGGAACGAAGGTATAATTTGACAGTAGAGTCAGGGATTAGATTACTCAAGAATGAGTTTTTTTGAGTTATCCCGCTGAAATCACATACATGTTTGATTACTGTTCTTGATTTAGAACTTGAATTGTGTATGTGTCGATCCATCACAGGTAGTGGATCTTTTATATTTGCATGACATTGCATAACGAAGAGAATTGAATTGATTCTAATGCCCAGGACTGAGTTGGCCTGATTTTCGAAGCTGGAGATGGTTTCGATAGATGAATATTCATGTCAAGATCGGATACGAATCTTGATGGCATCGAACTGAAATGGAATCAATTCTGAGATCGAAGAAGAGAAATGAAATCATTTCATTGCATTGCATTTGTTTTACAGTTGTAAAACTGTTATTCATTTTATGGCTATTGTTCATGCCTGCTGATTATACTGAGATGATTCTCACCGGAGTTTATCCGGCTGTTGTTTTGTTTTGTATGTGTGCATGACAACAGGAGGAATGAACTAGTGGGGAGCAACCAATGGTAGCGAGAGATAACTACCTAGACGCCGGATCAGCAGCAGGAAGAATAAACACCAGCCGATAGTCTATGTTTTTGGACAGTTGATCTTAGGTTGCTCAAGTCTGGTTTTGTATATAAGAATCAAGCGTGTACTAGTAAACTTAGCTTGTAACCACCGTGGACCATGAAGTATTCTTATAAATGAATAATATTTACGATACAAGCTGAACCCTTTAAGCTTCTGCTGGTTGAAAAAAAAATTTAATTATATTATATATGAACCAGATTAGATTTAATAAACTTGTTTAGTTTAAATTAATAACCCACTGATTGAGATTAGAGGATTAATTGTGAGCAGAGAGCCTCACAAACCACCTCCTGGGGCACCACCAGCTGGACTAAAACCACGACCAGCTGTAAAACCTGGGTTTCCTGAAAACAACACAACAAGGAAAACAACCAAGCCCCAGAGGGACATGGGGTCAAACCCCAGTACGGAGAGCAACTATAAACAACAGTAAACAGCATGAATAAAATGCAGATGCTATGCATGAGAAAGGAAACAACAGCTCAACGGGATCTGCAACAGAATATGTGGCCACGGTGAGTGTAGGACATGTGGGAGCTACCCACTCACCCCTACTCGCCCACCATTACCAGATGCAACAACAACCCAACCTATGAACTGTGGTAGCTAGCCACTCAGCGCATAGGGGAAATGAGAGTGCGGAATCACCGCTCGCCCTCGCATCCTGATAAGTAAACAGAACAACAACAACGAAGCAATGGCTGCAAAAGCTGAACGGAGATGCAAATGCGTGTATGAAACATGCTGGAATAACAAGCATATAAACATATGCGAAACAATAATAGCATCAACACGTATACACCACATAATCAACAGTCATCTCACAAAACAGCAGCCAGCAATAGCCATCTCACAATTTATCCAAGCCGTAACATCTCTATATTACAAGCTCCAATCCGTACCTTATACTTCTGTGAAATAATTACCACAACAAAGGTCCCGAGAAAGCTGAACAACAACCTGTCAAAGCACACATGGGCATAAATCATCGGGACTCAAATACACAGAAGGTACTGTCGGGAGTTACAACTCAACCAGCGATCAATCCCATCAATACCACTTAACAGGGAGCTTAAATCAACTTACTAAAGCTAAGATCTTACAACAATTCTAAGCTACCTGCTCACAGCGAACACACGGCCAAGACAGTAACTTCGCGACCTCGCTCTAGCTAACAACAGCCTCCAAGAATGTTATAAGATGGAAGAGCTTCTCGAGAGGAGTCCAATGCTACCTCGAACAAGCAAAACAACCACCGAGAACGACGGGAATTTCCGGAGAAAAGCTACGGTGAACAGTGCTCTAGGGTTCGAGAAACAGAGAACGAATGTCGGGGAAAATATTCTAAGTATGGGATCTGATGTCTCAATCGAAGACCAAGTCTTCCTATATTTAAATCCCATAGCTGCTGAAATCTAATTTAAAAGTCCACCGACATAACCAAAAAGCACACTACAACAAGCAGATGCAAAGAACCAACTGCTGAATTCTCAAACCACGCTAATCAAAGCGATGTCGCAGCGACTTAACAAAACGACGTCGCACCGCTTACGTCATCAAATCTGCCACCAGCTGGTCGCCTAAAACCATCGGCTGGTTTCTCTCGCGTGAAATACTCCTAAAGCTGGTACCAGTCGCGACATATAAACCGCAGCGTTGCAACTAATTAAAACGGCGTCGCATAGCCACGTCATCAAATCCAGTCGCTAACTCTCGCACAATACCAGCCGCAAGCTACAGGAGCGTTGACCCGCGTTGACATCTGCTCTCAGCTGGACAACCAATCGACACAAACACGCGAACAAATCCTCGCAGTTGGTACCATTCGGAACATCCAAACGACGTCGCGCCAACTTATCGAAACGCTGTCGTTTTGCCCTCAACACACGAAATAAAGCAGCAGTTGGATACAAACACGCTACCAGCTTTCACTTAACACAACGCATCCAGAATTCACTAAAACGACGGCGTTTGATCTCCCGTGTTACAATTACACGCTACGACTGGTTTTCGCCACCGACTAGCTGCAAGCTCACAAAACCAGCTTTCACCCAAAAATACCAAAATTACGAAAACTTCCAGAATTGCTTAAAATGCGAAATATGACCCAAAAATGCCAAAAAAACTTACAAACAGAGATCTAAACCACCAGAAATCTCTAAAAACCGATTAATTCCAACCATTTAATCTTATACAATTCCAAGTCTCACAACTGATCAGTCGAAATAACCAACGTACGTGGCGGTGTGGTTCACCCGACCTCAAGCCGGGATCCCTATATGTCACACCTCTATGCTTTCCACTTCACCATGATATCACACGTGGATCCATAAGCTCATAATCATACATTAAAACAGGGGATCCCCGGGCCCGACTACCCGGCTAGCTCCCATCATTAAACTTTGCCACATCACTTCAATCCCTCGGGTTTTATCTTAAAATAGACATTCCTGATCGTTTCATAAAATCTCATGATGCGTGCATTTCTCAAAATCATGCAATTTAAAGCTTAGCCCGATAATATATATTTAATCTTTTCCTTTAAAACATTTACGTACATAACATACTACATATATGATTAAATATACATTTACAGGCTTCTACATTTTTCTACTTCGGTCAAGGATTGGTACAGGAGCCTGGTCCACTACTTCTAGACCACACATCGCTCTCAACTTAATCGATGAAAAGAATGTTCACCACTTTTTATAATTTTTGCCTAATTTCTTCAAATTTTGATTTCTTAAAATCAAGGTTAAATCAATTCTGACTTATTAAAATCAATTTGGACTTATTAAAAATCTATTTTGACCTTTAAACCAATTTAAATGAATTTTAACCCCAAAAACCTATTTTGACCAAATGAAAATCCCAAAAATCAATTTTGACTTAATTAAAAATTCCAAAGGCCCTAATTTTGACTTAAAACTTAAAAATAACCATAAATTTAAAATTTTGACTCAATTCTTAACATCTACTATTTTCTCTAAAATTGGACCTTTGACTTAAACTTAAAAATAACAGGTCCATAATTAAAATAACTTGGACCAAATTTAAAACATTTTGACTCGATACTCGACTAGTCGTGTGAGGAATCAGATTTTAGATTAGTGATTAATCGATTTGATTTGGGAATAGTCGCGTATATTTGAGGGTTTTACTAGAGAAATCTGATTCCAGTAGGAATTCAGGCGTTAGTGTTCAGCTGTATCACTAGTTGATGAAGTCTGATCAGTCGTTGATGGCGCGGGAGTAATACGCCATCTTTTCGTGAAAATCAGACGTAGCGCATTTCAGACGTCAACGCAAGTCAACAGTACTGTAGCGAGTGATGATACGTTGTCGTTTCGCTATATCAGCAGTAGCGCTTGAAGAGGAATCTGCTATCAGCTGTTGCGTTGCGAGGAATTTGATTTAGTTGGTGACCAGCCAATGGTTTGAGTAACCAGCTGCTGTTGGAGAGGCGACGTCATTTTGTTAAGTTGAAGCGTGGCGTTTTGAGTGCACGCTTTTGTTCAGCTGTTGGCAGCAATGGTGACGTATCCCTTACGACGTCGTTGAGTTGTTTAGCGTGACCAACTGTTGGTTGTTTTGAAAGGAATCTGTTGTCAGCTGTTGTAGCGCTGCGGCGTCGTTTTGATTAGTTGATGCGGCGTCGTTTTGATGTTCTTTTCAGAATACAACGTCTGATGGTTGATGCTGGTTTAGTTGAGGGGAAGAGCTGATTTCTGTTGTGAGCAACCGCTGATGTCTGTTGTAAGATACCTACAGTTTGGATTTCTGCTGATTTTCGTGAGCAACAGCTGGTGGAATGAGAGATATATAGATAAGTGTTGATCGACACTTAGAATTATTCTGAGCGCGATATTCTTATCTCCATTCTTCGAATCCCATGATAGCTACTGTTCACCGTAACTATTGTCCTATCGATTGTCGCCTTCTCCACCGTGGTTTTGAGCGATTTTGGTGGCGCTGAATTCTTTGTGAGTTCTCTTATGATTGATACCCAGCTGAGGCTGTAGAACGACCTTGGAGAGGATTACGAAATTGCTGGTTTCTTCGTACAGTGGAATTTGATAGTTCTTCCGCTGGTTT
>KV019102.1:8978-21503 GCA_001598015.1 Dorcoceras hygrometricum | reverse complement strand
AAAGCGACGGTGAAGAACAAGTATCCTTTGCCAAGGATTGATGACTTGTTCGATCAGTTGCAAGGATCGGTCGTATACTCGAAGATTTATTTGCGCTCTGGTTATCACCAATTGCGGATTAGAGACGCTGACGTGGCGAAGACAGCGTTTCGGACTCGATATGGGTATTATGAGTTTCTGGTCATGCCGTTTGGATTGACGAATGCCCCAGCTGTTTTCATGGATTTGATGAATCGCGTCTTCAGCGAGTACATCGATCGGTTCATGATCGTTTTCATCGATGACATCCTAGTGTATTCGAGGAGCATGAGAGAGCATAAGGAGCATCTCAGACTGGTGTTGCAGAGATTGAGAGACTCGCAATTGTACAACAAATTCAGCAAGTGCGAATTTTGGCTGGATCGAATTATCTTTTTGGGTCATGTCATTTCGGCGCAAGGGATTTCGGTGGATCCGAGTAAGGTCGAAACAGTTCTTAACTGGGAGAGACCTAGGAATGTTTCAGAGATCCGCAGCTTCTTGGGATTGGCTGGCTATTACAGGCATTTTATCGAGAAGTTCTCTTCGTTAGCCAGGCCTCTGACTCAGTTGACTCAGAAGGATCGAAAGTTCGTTTGGACTGACGAGTGTGAGTATAGTTTTCAGACGTTGAAGGAGAAGTTGACTACTGATCCTGTTTTGGCTCTACCGTCTGGATCTGGAGGATTCGTTGTGTGCTCCGATGCTTCTCTCAATGGTTTGGGGTGTGTTCTGATGCATAACGGGTACGTGATTACCTATGCATCTCGACAGTTGAAGCCTCACGAGACGAGGTACCCTGTTCATGATCTGTAGTTGGCTGTGATAGTGTTTGTCTTGAAGATTTGGCGACATTATCTGTATGGTGAAGAATTTGTGGTGTACACCGACCACAAGAGCCTGAAATATATTTTCACGTAGTCCGATATGAATATGAGGCAACGACGATGGATGGAATTGCTCAAGGACTTTAACTGTGAGATTCTGTATCAGCCTCGGCGGATGAACTCAGTAGCAGATGCTTTGAGTAGGAAGACCCAGCCTGTGATGCTTTCGTCTTTGAGTGTCTTTAAAGTCTATGAGCAGTTGAGTACTTCTGGTTGGCGTTTCCAGTCGGGTGATCAGTACTTTATGGTTTCTTTGATCCAAGTAGAACCGCAAATTGTGAGTGACATCAGGGAGGCGTAGAGGACTGATCCATATGTTCATGATTTGAAGATTAAAGCCCGAAGTGGTCAGTCTGATGATTTCTCTGTTTCGTCTGATGGGTGTCTGAGATTTCGAGGAATACTGGTGGTTCCGAACTTGATCGATTTGAAAGAGACCATCATGAATGAAGCGCATTGTAGTCAGTACAGTGTACATCCGGGCGAGATAAAGATGTACCATGCCTTGAAGCCTCACTACTGGTGGGAAGGCATGAAGAGCGACATCTCTGGTTTTGTTGCTAGATGTTTGAATTGCCAGCAGGTCAAGGCTGAGAGAATGAGACCTGGTGGATTACTACAGAGTTTGGAGGTGCCCCAATGGAATTGGCAGCACATCGCCATGTATTTTGTGACTCATCTATCTCGATCGAGTAGGGGATGTGATGCGATTTGGGTGGTGATTGATAGACTTTCGAAGTCAGCCCATTTCATTCCCTATGACGTGAGGTGTTCGATGAAGAAAATGGCGAAGCTATATATCGACCATGTGGTTAGATTGCATTGAGTGCCTGTTTCGATAGTATCTGATAGAGATCAAAGGTTCACTTCTCGTTTTTGGAAGAGTCTGCAAGCAGCGATGGGTTCGAGATTGGCTATGAGTATAGCCTATCACCCACAGACAAATGGTCAGTCTGAGCGACCATTCAGACATTAGAGGATATGCTGCGTGCAGTTGTGATGGATTTCAGTGGTGGCTGGCAGGATTCTTTAGTATTTGGCTGGATTTTCGTATAATAACAGCTACCAGGTGACTATCGGGATGACAAGTAGAATGAAGGCTGCACAAGATAGATTTACCAGCTATGCTAGCCGAAGACGTCGACCGTTAGAGTTTGAGGTTGGCGATCGAGTATTTCTCAAAGTTTCTCCGTTCAAAAGCGTGATCGCTTCAGATTTAAAGGCAAATTAGCTCCTAGATTCGTTGGTCCCTTTGAGATTGTTGAGCGGATTGGACAGTTGGCTTATCGATTGAGACTGCCTGATGAGTTGGCAGTGATGCATGATGTCTTTCATGTGTCAATGTTGAGGAAATATGAGCCAGTTCCATCTCATGTGTTGAGAACCGACGAGGTTGAGCTGGATTCTGCCTTGAGCTATGTTGAATACCCAGTACAGATTTTGGATTGGAAGGAGAAGCAGCTGAGGAACAAAGTGATTCCGTTGATGATGGTCCAATGGAGCAAGCATGGCCGAGAAGAAGCTACCTGGGAGGTTAAAGATAAGATGAGACAGGATTGGACTCATCTGGTTGAGCACTGATAGTGTAATTTCATGTACTTTCTAAGCTTTGATTTGAGCTTGATTAGATGATTTTGTTTGATTATGATGTTTGATTGAATTCTTCCCTGAGTTTACCTTTGATTTCGAAGACGAAATCTCTTAAGGTGGGGAGAATGTGAGGAATCAGATTTTAGATTAGTGTTTAATCGATTTGATTTGGGAATAGTCGCGTATATTTGAGGGTTTCACTAGAGAAATCTGATTCCAGTAGGAATTCAGGCGTTAGTGTTCAGCTGTAGCGCTATTTGATGAAGTCTGATCAGTCGTTGATGGCACGGGAGTAATACGCCGTCTTTTCATGAAAATCAGACGTAGCGCATTTCAGAAGTCAACGCAAGTCAACGGAACTGTAGTGACTGTTAATACGTTGTCGTTTCGCTAAATCAGCAGTAGCGCTTGAAGAGGAATCTGCTATCAGCTGTTGCGTTGCGAGGAATTTGATTTAGTTGGTGACCAGCCGATGGTTTGAGTAACCAGCTGCTGTTGGAGAGGCGACGTCGTTTTGTTAAGTTGAAACGTGGCGTTTTTAGTGTCACGCTTTTGTTCAGCTGTTGGCAGCAATGGTGACGTATCCCTTACGACGTCTTGAGTTGTTTAGTGTGACCAACTGTTGGTTGTTTTGAAAGGAATCTGTTGTCAGCTGTTGTAGCGCTGCGGCGTCGTTTTGATTAGTTGATGCGGCGTCATTTTGATGTTTTTTTCAGAATACAACGTCAGATGGTTGCTGCTGGTTTAGTTGAGGGGAAGAGCTGATTTCTGTTGTGAGCAACCGCTGATGTCTGTTGTAAGATACCTACAGTTTCTATTTCTGCTGATTTTCGTGAGCAGCAGCTGGTGGGTTGAGATATATATAGATAAGTGTTGTTCAACACTTATAATTATTCTGAGCCCGATATTCTTATCTCCATTCGAATCCCATGATAGCTACTATTCACCGTAACTATTGTCCCGTCAATTTCCTCCGTTCTCCACCGTGGTTTTGAGTGATTTTGGTGGCGCTGGATTCCTTGTGAGTTGCTCTTCCGATTGTTACCCAGTTGAGGCTGTAGAACGACCTTGGAGAGGATCGCGAAGTTGCTGGTTTCTTCGTACAGTGGAATTTGATAGTTCTTCCGCTGGTTTCAGCTTCTGGGTAAGGAATTCCTACTTTTCTAAGCTTAGTATGGACTGTTAGTACTTTGTTTAGAGGTAGAACTGGATTCGAGTTCTTGGCCGTAGGAAATTATGTATTGAAGTTCAGATTTGAGCTAGATATGAACTGAGTATGAGTTTCCTTGACAGATTTGAGATTCAGGATAGCTTCTGCCGTGGTTGAAGGAGCCAGGTGAAAGCTGGTTGGTGCTGATTGGAATTGCCATGCCTTAATATATCTGTTGAGGTAGAAATCAGCCGTTTGAGGTACGAATTGAGCAGATTTAGCAGCTTTGAGCATGAACATGGCTGTGATTGATGTTGTGAAATCTGCTGATATGCGTCTGTGATTTACGTGATATAGCTTGTGAATTGATTGAGTTTTACATTCTGTTTTCACGTATTGAATTGTATGCATTGTGTATTGAATATTGAATTGGCATACATGCATACATCTTGAGCCTGATTGATAGATTGATTGATGACCTGATTTAGAGCCACGTTGTGACTGGCCGACAGATGTGTCGTGCCTGAAAAGTCCAACGCTATCATCGGAGTGGTGACCGACTGTTTGGATGTGTTTGAATACCACCAAGCTGTGATGGGCTGACGGGCTCTGAAGATCACGGACCGATGATTTCTCCGGTTGATATACCGTGTGTGGTATAGAGGCTCGACTGAGATGATTTGCCAGTTAATTCACTGGTCTAGCTATCCGACCCTGATAGCACTCATGCATTTCATGACATCGATTATAGCATGTTGCATGATTAGCTGTTTTGATAGCTCTTCGTACTGAGGCTTGACCTCGTATTTCTTTTTCCTTTTTTTGTGTTGTTTGGGTCTATGTTACCCATTTTCAGGATCTTCAGGTAACCAAGCTGACAGAGTGGAGCGCCAGCTGGTCGATCCCCGTTTCCTTGAGTCCCAGTCTATTTTTATTATGTATTGAACCAGGGGATGCCCTGCGTCTTTATGTATTTTGGGGATCGTTGATGATTGAGATTTTTCGTTACCTGTTTTATATGAGTTTGAGTCAACTTGTATTTTGAGTATTGATATTTTGAATGTATGTTTTGAGTCCAGGCCCATATTATTTCGAAAAATTTTTAGGCCCTGTTTTACGCTTCCGTGATTATGTGCTTAATTGTGCTGTAATCTTGTGTGATTAGCACGGGGCCTGACAATTCGACCTGGTCCAACCGAACCAACCGGTCCAATTGAATCGTCCGGCCCAAACCCTAAAATTTAATCTTTTAAAATTTCAAATTTACTCTATCCTTCGCTAAAAAGTCAAACATTTAAAATTTGACTAAATAAAGACCAATTTACCAAATAAAATCCCAATGAACAAAATTTAACTTTAAAATTTGATAAAATTATTAGGCCCATAAATAAAAGGATTTTGACTTTAAAATTTTGACTTTAAAATATTCGGCCCAATACGCTAAAATTGCTAAAAATCCCATAAATCAAATATATTCTAAAAATGGTTGAAAACATCTTAAAATATGTCTAAAACATCAAATAAAATCATCCACGAACTTTATAAGCCCCTAAGACTCGAAATCTTAATTTTCACAAAAATGACCCGACGAGGCTCATTTCGAGCGACAACACGGTAAAAACCATTAAAAATCAATTTCTTAACCAAATGACTCCCTGTTTTGATCCAAATCACTCTAACTTAATATACTAGTCACTTGAACAAACTAAACTCAAAAAAATTCAGTGCATGACAAAACCGATGCCCGCAATCCCACTGCCCGTGAGCAGACTGCAACCAGGACACGTTCTAGCCATAAAATTCATAAATAATTTGTTCCTCGACCAAATCACCTCCCGCTTGGACCTACGTGACCCTAACTCAATGTGATATCTTCTGAAATCAACCTAGGTCACACAGACCTCATTGAGCGATGTACCCGACCCAAAAAACTCTACTATCGCGCACAGACGACAAGCCAGGACACGTGCTGATCTTAAAATTCATAACTAATTCATTCCTTAACCAAATCGCTTCCCGTTTGAACCTACGTGATCCTAACTCGATGGAATAACTACCTGGACCATCTTTGGACCAAAATATATCCCCTTTAACCGACTATTACCGAATCATCACAAGAAACGAATCAAATACGTTTTGAAAATCATGATTCATGCATGGATCTCAAACATGGTGCATAGATCTGAATAAATCACATACAATTCATGAATTAAACTTTAAAAACAGTTTAATATTGCTTAAATGGTTAGAAAAATAATATATATTACATGCCTGGTTTGGTTGGAGTAGAGATCTGCGAGTTACCAACGTTGTAGACGCGAGATCTGGGCACCACCGGCTTTGGATCACCAAACTTTACCAAGAATGGAGGAAATTTCGAAATTTTTGCTGGAGGGTGAGGGGAGGACGGCTGGTCGATGTTTAGGGAGGCTAGGTTTGATTAAAATTTGTGTTTAGAAATAATACAATGTGACACAATTGACCCCTATGATTTAATTAAGTAAAGGAAGTGGAAAATGACATGCTAGCCCTCCATTTAGTTGAAAAGATAATTAAAACTCTATCTTTGCTTTAAAGATTAAATATTTTCGAAATCAATGCCTCCTAATATTTAAAACACCTTAAAACTCAATATACCACCCCGTATAGTAAAAAACGGGTTCCCCTCCAAAATAATCATAAAAACTCAAATTTTCAGATATTGTTGCTTAAAATAAAATAATTTCATTCTTAAAAATACAATAACTTAAAAATCTCAAATTATTTTCATTCCGGTAGGTCGTAATCTCGTCCACACGTCTGTAACTCAAACAGGCTGAAAAACAACACATGCACACCATGCAGCATAAAATCATAAATAAATCATAAAAGATGGCATGTAATCATCTAAAAATATTTTCCCCCTAGTCATGCATCAATTTCTTCGTAATCTGGATTTCGGGGCGTTACATGTTCATCTCCTTCTGAGTGAAGAAGTACTTGAGACTCTTGTGGTCAGTGAAGATCTGACACATCTCGCCATACAAATAGTGCCTCCAAATCTTCAAAGAGAACACTACTGTTGCAAGTTCCAGATCGTGCGTCGGATAGTTCTGCTCATAACTCTTCAGATATCTCGATGCATAATCAATAAATTACCCCCTGCATCAGAAATGCACCTAACCCTCTCATGGATGCATCCGTATAAACCACAAACTCCTCGTGATCCACTGGCAACGCTAACATTGGTGCTGAAGTAAGGGCCTCCTTCAACTGATCAAAGCTCCTCTGACACTCGGGACTACATACATACTTCGCATTTTTCTTGGTCAGGACTGTCAAGGGCACTGAAATCGAAGATAAGCCCTTGATAAATTTGTGATAGTACCCTGCTAAACCCAAGAAACTGCGAATCTCTGTTGCATTTCTTGGAATCCCCCAGTTCTGCACTGCCTCCACATTCGATGGGTCAACTGAAATCCCATATCTCGATACAATATGCCCTAAGAATGCCACCTGCTCCAGCCAAAACTCGCACTTTCTGAACTTGACATACAATCTATGCGCCCTCAAAGTCTGCAAAGCTGTCTGCAAGTGCTGCCTATGCTCCTACAAGCTCCTCGAATAGACCAGAATGTCGTCGATGTGTATTGTCTGAAGACCCTATTCATCAAATCCATGAAGATCGCTGGGGCATTCGTCCGGCCAAACAACATCACCAAGAACTCATAGTGGCCATAAAGTGTCCGGAATGCTGTCTTGGATACATCCTCCTCTCTGACTCGCAACTGATGGTACCCAGATCTCAAGTCGATCTTGGAGAAAGCCGAAGCTCCCTGCAACTGATCAAACAAATCCTCAACCTCGGGAGTGGGTACTTATTCTTCACTGTAACTCTGTTCAGCTCCTGGTAGTGTATGCACAATCTCATGCTGCCATCCTTCTTCTTCACAAACATAACTGGCGCGCCCCATGGAGAAAAGTTAGGGAGAATGAATCCCTTGTCGAGAAACTCCTGAATCTGCTCCTTCAGCTCCTTCATCTCGGTAGGAGTCAATCGGTATGGCGCCTTAGAAATGGGCACTGTACCTGGCATCAGCTCAATAGAAAACTCCACCTCTCGCTCCGGTGGAACTCCTACTACATCATCAGGGAAAACACTTGCAAACTCCCTGACTACCTCCACATCAGACATGAAGGGCCTGCTGAACCTCCAGAAGTGGTGACACTGGCCAAGAATGCCTGACATCCGAGCTCAAATAGCTTCCTGGCTTGGAAAAATGATATAAATCTGGGCTTCCGCGGCCTCCTCGTTGCCTCAAATAAGAATGCCTCCTGCCCTGGCGGCCTAATGGTCACGGTCCTCCGCTGAAAGTCTATCAACACTCCAAACTCTACCAGCCAATCCATACCTAGGATGAGGTCAAATCCTGTCATTGGCAAAACGATCAAATCCGTGCTGATCGCATGATCCTGAAACATCATCATCAATCCCTGCACGACGCTGGTCGTCGTCAACTCCTCTCGTGACGGAACCATCACAGCGAGAGCTACTCCAACTTCCTCCGAAACAATACCCATACTCTGTGTGAATACACTCGAAATAAACGAGTGGGTCGCCCCTGAGTCTAGCAAAGCGAGTGTAGTGACACCTAGCCCGTGAATCTCGTCTGAAACAGAAACGTCACACAAGTACGCGTTTACGGTCAAACTAAATCCCCAAAAAATAGTCTAGATACATAAGATATTTCTAAGTTCACTATTCTTATCCGTCTAAGTTCTCAAGGCAAGTCCTAGAAGATCTAATAGTTCTTCTTAGCACCTAAGTCATAGAGTTTCCTAGCAGTGCTTTACTAAGCAACTAGCGGATCTGTAATCTCGAAAAATCCTTGGGTCCCTGCTTGCGGAACCTCTCAGCCACATCCTCCTCATGCGACTTCCCGGGCCGCTCCTACTGACGCTCCAACAGCCTGGTGATCCCTGCTTGTGGAACCTCTCATAAGGTGTCAACTGAGGAGGTGGGGGAGGAGCAGGAGGCGTAGCATCATCCTGCTGGGTCCTGTCGCGTCTGGGAGGCATACTGGTACACCAAGACCTTCTCACGTAAATCTAAGTGCATGACTAAGCGTCTAACTATTAAAATTCTAAGGCCAAAACTCATGCAGAAATAAAACATACAGCATAAGAACATAAACATGAATCATAAACTATAAAACTCACAGACTGGTAGTGTGACTTCCGTGCTCCACGCAGCAGGCTACTACCCCATCAGAACCACCGCTCTGATACCAACCGAAACGAACCGTACTCTAGAAATTTTATTTTATTTTTTTTAAAACGTTTGTGGAATACATTAACTTAAATTGTGGCTCGTTCCCTTTTAAAACATTTTCTAAACCACCACCTCAAAACATAAATCAAATTAATATCTCGAATCGTTAAATCATCCATACTGTAAAAATCAGACTGAGTAAAGTACTGAAAATATAAAAGTTGAAACCAAAATTTGAAAAGCGTATCATGACTAAAACAAAACATCATATTGGTCACGGGGTACTGCTGCAACAGGTGTTAGAGTAGATGCCCAACTAGCCAACTTGTGGTGTGTGGGTTTATAGACTCTTGTATATGACAATCTTTATATATGATATTCGCATTTATTCATGGCGTTCTTTATCTTCATTATGTTTATATAATGTTAACAATTGTGTTGGATAAAGACCTAGAATGCACCATAGTGTATGTTAGATGTGATAGCGGGTATGACGGCTATCATGAAACACATCTAATAGACACTGTGTATTCTGAATTAGTTCCTAGTCGATTGGGCCGTCAAAATGAGGATAAGGCCGCCCGAGCTTGAGACTAGTATCTGCGATGCGAAGTAACATGTTTCATTGGTAGGGAACATTGTGATGTTCTGAGCATGCAGAAAGGTAGTGACCTGGTGATCTATCGAACTACCCTCGTTCGGACTTTCCAAGTGGTTACCATTTGTCGAGTGGACAAGTCCGAGGTCTTGGTTGTACTGATTAGTCCTCATGACTCGAAACTTCATTGAGACTCTACATGATAGGCGTCTCACTTTGACCCGTTTTCCGACTCACTTGGGGTCATTAGGCGGCGGGATTGGGTGAGATCCCGATGCATGTAGGAGTCGATGCATCGTTGTCGTGGATTCACCGCTCGCTTACATGCGTGGATATCCTATGCTATCTGAGGGGATAATAGTGTATAAATATCTGGCCAGAGTACTAGAAGTGTTTTAGGTAAATGGGTTTATCTGGTTACACTCGCGATGTCACTATTTGATCTCCAAGATGTATGCATAGCTATCGGATCTATAGAGACTCTCGATTTACCAATGGCCGTTGATCTGATCGGGATATATGGATTGAAAGGACCGTACTGTACGCTAACCACGACCTCGTGGATTCACCGCTCGCTTACATGCGTGGATATCCTATGCTATCTGAGGGGATAATAGTGTATAAATATCTGGCCAGAGTACTAGAAGTGTTTTAGGTAAATGGGTTTATCTGGTTACACTCGCGATGTCACTATTTGATCTCCAAGATGTATGCATAGCTATCGGATCTATAGAGACTCTCGATTTACCAATGGCCGTTGATCTGATCGGGATATATGGATTGAAAGGACCGTACTGTACGCTAACCACGACCAAAGTTTTTTTGCAGGAACTATCAGTGATACCTAGAGGATCATGGGGCGATGTTGCTAGGCGCTCTTACCATGATCCGATGGCCAAGTCCGGAATTGTGATTCCGGAGCCACAATGGTTGTGGGCCCACGGCTAGCTGTATCCCTGAACCATTGAGGGTCACACAAGTACTGAATTCGATATTTCTGCATGGATACTGAGCCCAATGTGTTGAGCATAGGAGTAGGATTCTAGGGAGTGCGACTTCCTAAAAGTCAACAGGGGTCAAATCTTGATTTCCCGCTGTTGAGGGGCAAAACGGTCATTTTGCAATTTAGGTTAGATGATCTGAAAAATTGTTTTTAATATTATAATATTCAGTTTTGGAAACTGAGTCGATCGGTCCGATCTGATCGGCGATCGGAGTTACGATGAAGTCGTAGCGATGGATATCGTCATTTGGACCCGGGCCCGTTGGGCCGGTCCAAGTCCATTGCTAGTCTATTTAATTAGAATTAAGGCTTAATTGGTCACAACTTAAGATGTAATTCAGATTACAACAAACCCTAACCCTAAAGCTCTCGGCCGCCTCTGTTGGGATCCGGATCACGCCTCCCGGCGGGGCAGCGGAAGAACAAAAACATGTGTCGGGAGACGATCAATACGATAAAACAAATAACAAACTATGACATTCATAGGGTGTTAATGTGACTACCTTGCTGGCAACTCGTGCCTGGCTCCGACCGGTTTCGTAAAGAAAACGGCACTTCACGGTAGGCGGCGGCGGCGTGCACCGGGCGGCGGCGGCGAGGCTTATGAGAGGAGGGGGTCGGCGCTCTTAAGCTAGGTTTAGGGTTAATGGTGTCTCTTGTATTATGAAGTCTAGGGTTAGTTCTAATTAAATAGAATTAAACGAAACTGAATAATATGATCTGAAAAACCATTTTTCAGAACCCCAGTGCAAAATGACCGTTTTGCCCCTCAACATCAGCAAATCACGATTTGACCTCTGTTGACCTTTTAGGAAGTCGCACTCCCAAAATCCTCTTCGTATGCTCAACACATTGAGCTGAGTATCCGTGCGGGAATCTCGAATCCAGTACTTGTGTGACCCTCAATGGTTCAGGGATACAGCTAGCCGTGGGCCCACAACCATTGTGGCTCCGAATTCACAATTTCGGACCTGCCCAACGGATCATGGTAAAAGCGCTAGCAACATCGCCCCATGATCCCGTAGGTATCACTGATAGTGCCTGCAAGAACCAGTTGGTCGTGGTTAGCGTACAGTACGGTCCTTTCAATCCATATTTCCCGATCAGATCAACGACCATTGGTAATCGAGAGTCGCTATAGATCCGATAGCTATGCATACATCTTGGAGATCAAATAGTGACATCGCGAGTGTAACTAGGTAAACACATTTACCTAAAACACTTCTAGTACTTTGGCCAGAGATTTATACACTATTATCCCCTCAGATAGCATAGGATATCCACGCATGTCTGCGAGCGGTGAATCCTCGACAACGATGCATCGACTCCTACATGCATCGGGGTCTTACCCAATCCCGAGGCCTTATGACCCCAAGTGAGTTGGCAAACGGGTCAAAGTGAGACGCCTATCATGTAGAGTCTCAATGACGTTTCGAGTCGTGAGGACTAATCAGTACAACCAAGACCTCGGACTTATCCACTCGACAAATGGTAACCACTTGGAAAGTCCGAACGAGGGTAGTTCGATAGATCACCAGGTCACTATCTATCTGCATGCTCAGAACATCACAATGTTTCCTACCAATGAAACATGGTACTTCGCATCGCAGATACTAGTCTCAAGCTCGGGCGCCCCTATCCTCATTTTGACGGCCCAATCGACAAGGAACATGTTCAGAATACACAGTGACTATTAGATGTGTATCATGATAGCCGTCATACCCACTATCACATCTAACATACACTTAGGTGTATTCTCGGTCTTTACTCAACGCAAGTATTAATCATTATACATACAATGAAAGTAAAGAACGCCATATAATAAATGCGAATATCATATATAAAGATTGTCATATACAATAGTCTATAAACCCACACGCCACAAGTTGGCTAGTTGGGCATCTACTCTAACAATCTCCCACTTGCCCTAAAGCCAACTACTCATCAGACGCAGTCCCATTGTTTCGCGATGTTTTTCAAACAACGGTCCAGACAAGGGCTTCGTAAGTGGATCAGCAACGTTGTCCG
>KV019101.1:23140-35988 GCA_001598015.1 Dorcoceras hygrometricum | reverse complement strand
GTCATCACATAGGCTCTGCTGGTCACCAGTTGCTTAGATTTTGGACAATTCCTCAAAATATGTCCAGGCATCCCACACTTGTAGCAGACGTTTTGTCCAAGTCTGCATTGTCCCAAATGAGGCTTTTGACACTTAGGACATAATGGCCTATTATTACCAGCAGGAACGGAGCTTATAGGTTGAATTTGTAGAGGCTTTTGCTCCTGAGGCCTCTGCTGGTTCTTGCTCTGTTTCTTGAATGGGACAATTCTTCAAAATATGTCCAGGCATCCCACACTTGTAGCAGACGTTTTGTCCAAGTCTGCATTGTCCCAAATGAGGCTTTTGACACTTAGGACATAATGGCCTATTATTACCAGCAGGAACGGAGCTTATAGGTTGAATTTGTAGAGGCTTTTGCTCCTGAGGCCTCTGCTGGTTCTTGCTCTGTTTCTTGAATGTCCTCGGATCCTTCTGCTGAAAGGCCTGTCTCTTTTGCTGCCTCTTTTCATCGAGATCTTTCCAATCTCTTTCAATTTGCAGGGCTCTATCCACTGCTTCCCTGTAAGTTCTTGGCACTGACAGCCTCACATTCATCTTAAACATTGGTTTCAACCCTTCTACGAAGTGACTCAATTTCTATTCTGGGTCACTTCCTATTAGTGGCACAAAATAGCACCCTCTTTCGAATGTCCGCACATACTCTTGTACGGTTAAACTCCCTTGCTTGAGGGTCAAAAATTCCCTCTTCAATTCAGACCTTTTCCCCGCTGTAAAGTATTGCTCATAGAATATTCGCTTGAAATCTGCCCAGGTGAGATTCAGCAGATCCACAGACATCTTAACTCCTTCCCACCAGATCATCGCATCATCCCTTAGCATGTAGATAGCGCACCTTGGCCTATCTAAATCAGACAGTTGGAGGTACTCGAAAATAACCTCCATGGATTTAATCCAACTCTCAGAAATTAGTGGATCAGTAGTCCCACTAAATTCCTTAGGCTTCTGGCGCCTAAATTTCTCTTGGGGGTCGTCGTTACTTGGTCCCCTGCTGCTGGAAGATTGGCCATTGCCTCTACTGTTATTTTGTTCTACCAGCATTCTTAATAGTTGAGCGATGTTAGCATTGTTATCGCTCTCAGTTTCTTCTAGAGGAATACTGCTTCTAGTTCTTCCTCGACCTCTTCCTGACATTATATATTCTATAGCCCATAATCCACCATATGCATAAATCAGAACATGCTAAAATAAAAACAATGCTCTGAAAATAAACTCACAACTTAGAAGAACAGACGATGAACTTTGATCCAGCTGATGGTGCATGTGTTTATCTCAGGAACGTGGCTCTGATACCATGTTGTGACGCCCGAACCCAACGGGACCACGAGAATTGGGGTAAACAAAAATTTTCGAATAAAAGAAGGCTAAAAGATAATTTGTTATAAGCTGCATCTCTTATAACTCAAAGGAACCAAAACACAAGACAAATTCGAAGATCAGCAGGTACTTAAGTTCGCGCGCTACTGCTAAAACATTTGCGGAAAACAAGGTATTTCATATAACTTTGCAATTGCGGTTTACAACAGCTGATATTCTATGTAAATATACAACCATTGCTACTGATTTAATACAGCACAACCTAATCAAAACAATACAACTTAGACACGGAAAAACGTAGGCCTTGGATAAACACAACGCCACCCATCTGCTGATTTCAAGTTTCACCTGCTGTTCCATCACGCATGGTAAACTCAGATTTGGTAAAGTCAAATCAGATCAGGGATGGTTAACTCAGATTTGATAAAGTCAATTCAGCTCACGGATGGTCAACTCAACTTTGGTAAAGTCAACTCAGCTCAAGGTGGACAGAACAGATCATGCATGGTCAACTCAGCTTTGGTAAAGTCAACTCAGCTCACGATGGACGGAACAGATCACGCATGGTCAACTCAGCCTTGGTAAAGTCAACTCAGCTCACGGTGGACGAAACAGATCACGCATGGTCAACTCAGCCTTGGTAAAGTCAACTCAGCTCACGGTGGACGAAACAGATCACGCATGGTCAACTCAGCCTTGGTAAAGTCAACTCAGCTCACGGTGGACGAAACAGATCACGCATGGTCAACTCAGCCTTGGTAAAGTCAACTCAGCTCACGGTGGACGAAACAGATCATGCATGGTCAACTCAGCTTTGGTAAAGTCAACTCAGCTCACGATGGACGGAACAGATCACGCATGGTCAACTCAGATTTGGTAAAGTCAACTCAGCTCATGGTGGACAGAACAGATCACGCAGTGTAGGCCAAATTTCTGGTGAACTGAGCAGCTTACAACATGCAAACAGCTCTCTCCAAAGCTGACAGCAGATTGGAACTACCAAAGATGAGAACAGCAGGGTATCCCAAGCTGAACTCATCACAGCAGTGCCCAATGCTGGAGCTATATGCTGGACCCCAAAGAGATTACAGATTAAGGATCAGCTTTCAGCATACCCATGACAGATCACGCACACAGATCACACATACAAATCAACTCACGAACTTCAGCAGAGATGCTACACACGTTACAAATCAGATTGCATTTGGAAAGCCAACCATCAAAAATTGTAACTGCCGATTTAGAGAGATTAATGGCCAAGTAACCGCCCAATTCAATGCCTAAACTGATGCCCATTTAACAACCAGATTAATGTCCATCAAAGCAGGAATTATGTCTGTAACGGCTAACCTTTGACTCCCTATTTCTACACCTATAAATACCTTGTTGTGGCATCAGATGACCCACACTCATCCCGAAAATCCTCAGTATAATACCAGTAAGCTCCCACGTTGAAACCCTACACGAGTTGTATCACAGTGTCGTGCGAAGTTCACCAGATTTCGTATACCAGATTCGGCTTGAGCTGAATACTGTTTCTGCCACCTTGAACCACTCAAATCACTCGATCCTACAGATGGCATCAGAGCCAAGGTCACGGGTTCGATTCCCATTGATTGCAAGGAGTGCAATTATTGGGAGGGGGATTGTTGGAGTGCAATAATTGCCCCTGCTAGGTATAGCGATCGAACTGTGGCGCTTGTGTTGCTATACGATTTAAAAGATTGGAGTTGCACCATTACCACCAGCTATAGCTTTTGGTAAAGTGGCAAGCGCTCGATCCTACAAAGAACTTGAGAGATAAGAATATGAGATTGAGAGATGAAAGAATGAGAGATAAGAATAGGAGATTGAGAGATGAAAGAGTAAGAGATAGAAGATTGAGAGATAGAAGAAGATTGAGAGTGAGTTGTTGTGAAATGAATGGAAAGGAGTAGGCCTATTTTTAGGCAATTTTTTTTAATATTTTAAGGGTCGGCCCGGGTCGGCTCGGCGGGTCGACCGTTGTGTGTATTCTTTGTTTTAATATTTTAACTGTGAAAACCCAGAAATTTAGCTCTCGAAAATTCAGGCCACGAAAACAATTTAAATTACGATGGTCAACTCAGCCTTGGTAAAGTCAACTCAGCTCACGATGGATGGAACAGATCACGCATGGTCAACTCAGCCTTGGTAAAGTCAACTCAGCTCACGGTGGACGGAACAGATCATGCATGGTCAACTCAGCTTTGGTAAAGTCAACTCAGCTCACGATGGACGGAACAGATCACGCATGGTCAACTCAGATTTGATAAAGTCAACTCAGCTCATGGTGGACAGAACAGATCACGCAGTGTAGGCCAAATTTCTGGTGAACTGAGCAGCTTACAACATGCAAACAACTCTCGCCAAAGATGACAGCAGATTGGAACTACCAAAGCTGAGAACAGCAGGGTATCCCAAGCTGAACTCATCACAGCAGTGCCCAATGCTGGAGCTATATGCTGGACCCCAAAGAGATTACAGATTAAGGATCAGCTTTCAGCATACCCAGGACAGATCACGCACACAGATCACACATACAAATCAACTCACGAACTTCAGCAGAGATGCTACACACGTACGAGTTGTATCACAGTGTCGTGCGAAGTTCACCAGATTTCGTATACCAGATTCGGCTTGAGCTGAATACTGTTTCTGCCACCTTGAACCACTCAAATACTTCAGCAGACGGTAAGTGGGCTTTTGCTCTCTATATATTCGATTGAAATATTATATGATATTCATGCTATATTTTGTCTTGAATTATCATTCGAGTTTTCGTTTCGTGTCAAATTCATGTTATGATCTATGCTCTGTTTTAGCACTGATATTTCTATCGCAATATGGGTCTACGGAATATTCCGCACTCTGAGTTACTGTGTGTAACTATGGCCTCGACCCCTTAGAGGAGTAAAAATTAGGGACTGATCAGTAAACCATAGAAACGAAGTAATTATCAGTGCTACCTGTTCTCTGTTATATGCTCTGCTCTGTTCTGCTCTGTATATGTACTTGTTATACTCGCATGGTTTTCCCTCACTGCTGAGTGTTTCCCAAACACTCACCCCTTACTCCTTCCACCCAGATAAAAACAAAGAACAGGTTGAAGAGGACGAGCAAGAGATGTTCCGGGGCTGGTGAAGACTTAGTATAGGTTAATGTAATTTCGCTTCCGCAAAATTTGATTTTTAGTTGTAAAGACGATTATTTTGATTATGTAAAAGACTGGTTTTGAGCTATATTATGAGGCTTAATGTTTTACGATTTTATAATTGTTTAACATTGTCGATGTCACGAGTCTCAATCTCAGGGCATGACATTTTAGTGGTATCAGAGCTCACCAGGTTCACAATCCAGCTGGGAAACCAAATATGAGATTTTTGCAAGGTTCGGATGAACTTCCATATTTCCGCGTGAGACCAGTGCTACCCCTTCGAAAGCCAACGAGTAATACTCACCACTTCCTCGTGACATAACCCCATTTTTGGCCACATTCCTTCTTTTAGGCTTCAAAACCTCGTTTTTTCTATTTATGGAAAGTTTTGAAACTTCTATAACTTCCCGTACGAAACTCCAATTTCAGTTCCGTCAGCTATTCTGTAATTCCTATGACTAAAATTTATAGTCTATGGAATAATCACTACTTGATATTTTTGGAAATCTTTTTGAAATACTATTCCGATCGCTATTCAATGTCCTAAGCCTTTCCAAATTTCTTGTTTAGGAAATGGCTCCCTTTGTTCCCCGTACCCGTGCTGCTGCTGCCATTCGCATGAAGCAAATTGTCCTCGACAACCAAAGCCGCACGATTAGACGTCTTAGAGCCAAACTAGCAACCGAGAGACGAGAGTCAGCTGCTACAAAGGAAGGATTGGAAATAAGGTATCCAGCCTGGAGAGAGAATTACAACTCCAGAGATGTAATAACCATAGCCTACGAAATATGGTTACCCTGTACCATAAAGACATCGATCGCCGTATCTCTCAGGTGATTGAAGCTAAGAAGGAGCATAAGAGTAACCAAGTAGCATTAGAGGCCTCTCACACGACCATTGCCGGACTCACTGAAATAGGCCTTTGAATGTCAAGAAAATTTAAAGAATGAAGGCAAAGAATCAACAGGCTAGAGAGAGCCATTTGGAGTGCCATCAAAAGTGGCAGGCTCATATCCAACAGACCGAAAGTACGATCCAAGAGCAACAGCTAACCATCGAAACCCTGATGGAAGAAAATACTAGCCTACTCCAAATAATTCAAGGTCTACAAGAGGACAATGGGGCCCCGGGCCCCATTCGATGGTGAATGGGAGGAAGAACCAGAAGAAGACCCGGAAGAAGAAGGGCTTGAGGAAATTCCTGTAGGCAAGGAGAGATTGTTGATGAATAGAAATATGTTTTAACTTCTGAATAAACATTGTACTCAATTCATTTTTTTCTATCAAAAAAAAAATTAAATTGCTTATCCCTTTGTGTTAAAGTATTCTCGACTATTCCACAATTATACGCATCCATTATTAGTAAAAGCTTTCAAAAGGCAGAATATGGCAGGCAACCGGAGAATTGACAGTAACAATGGAGGTGAAGGATCCTCCAATTCAGGAGCTGATCTTAGCAGAGAAGACCTGATGGCAATCGCTACAATAGTTTCCACGACTCTCCAATGGTTGGTCAATACCGACAATAACCAAGCTCCTCCTCCCCCTCCACCTCATGAGACTAAGTACTACTATGAGTCCCTTCGCAAGACCAGAGCCCCCACTACTATGAGTCAACTTCGACTACTGGAAGTCCCAGACACTTTCAAAGTAGATGTTGTAACACCACTCCTAGACGAAAAAGCTGTAAAATGGTGGGAAGCAGTCTCGCCAACCATGACTGCAACTGGAAAAATCACGTGGCAAATATTTCGGGAAGCATTCTTGAGACAGTACTCCCAATGGAGGTCAGAATGCAACGGCTCGACGAGTTTGAAACTTTCACCCAGACTGTAGACATGTCGGTAATAGAGTATGCATCCAAGTTCAACTCATTGGGCACCTATGTCCCAACGATCGTGACAGATAATACTCTAAAGATGCACCGATTCAAGAAGGGTCTGAATAACCGTATCCATTCACCCCTTGCTGTCTACCAAGCCACAAGACTTGAGGACTTAATGGGAGCTGCAAACCGAGCAGAGACGAACATAAAGAGGCGGAAAGCTGACAACAAGAAAAAATGCCCCCTCAATGTTCAGACTACATAAGGTGGGCCTAAAACTAGGCGGCCGAACCTCAGCAACCAAGGACCAGCACTACACCAAACCACACAGGGTTAGCACCTTGCACCTCTTGCGGTCATCGTCATAGTGGAGATTGTCGTAAGCTGAACGATGCATGCTTTAAGTGTGGAAAGTTGGGCCACCGAACTGTGGATTGTCCGGAACACCAAGGTCCAAGGGCTGGGTCGAGCAATGCGGCCCAGAACAAGCCAAGGCCCAGGGAGGATAAACCCAATGCTCGTGTGTTTGCAATGACACAGAAAGAGGCTGAAGACACCAGCGACGTGGTGGCAGGTACCATTCTTATCAACAAGCTGTCTTCTTATGTGTTGTTTGATTGTGGTGCTACGCATTCGTTCGTATCTAGGAGATTTGCAGAGCCTGAAATTCTATGTGAACCGTATAGAGTAGCAACTCCTACCAACACTACCATTGAAACACATAAGATCCATCGGAACTGCGAGATATCCATAAACTACCATTCATTCACTGCAAACCTGGTACAACTCAACATGGTCGAGTTCGATGCCATCTTAGGGATGGATTGACTGTCTATAAATCATGCCTTAGTAGATTGTAGAGGCAAAAGTGTTAAGTTACAGACCCGTGGTCGAGGTGAAATTATTTATCACATACAGAGCAAGAAGCGGAGATCCCTAATTTTTGCTTCCCAAGCATGGACAGCCATGAATTCGGGAGCAAAAGTTTTATTGGAAATGATCCACGAAAACGCACCGCCAGAACTACTCCCCCGCACTGTCCACAAAATGCACCGCCAGAACTACTGCCACCAGAACTCACAGAACCAGAGGAACTCGAATGCGCCTTCTTCTTAAACTGTTTGCCTCGTGGCTTGAACCTCTGACGACTCGATTTCTGCGACCCATGAGGAGACTGAAACGATTGCGACACATCTTGCACCGGTTGAAAAGTGCGCCCCACTGACGGCTGAACCGGAGCCTGTGCCTCCAACAAACTCTCCTCAATATCTATCGCCCGATCCACGGCCTCAGCATAAGTCGCAGGTGAACCAGACAACACCATCCGGAACAAATCAGGCCTCAAACCCTTCAGAAACTTATTCCTCTTAGTCCTTTCCTGGTTAGCTACATGGGGAACATACCTCAATAGCGAAGAGAACTGTCTGGCATACTCGGCCACCTTCATATTCCCTTGCTTCAGGTTGTCAAACTCTCGCTCACGACTGTTGTAGTAGGACTCTGGGGTATACTCCTGTCGGAACGCTGCACAGAAGCTCTCCCAAGTAATCACAGCCCCACTCTCACGCAAGATACAGGAAGTACCTCTCCACCAGCGCTGCGCGTTATCTCTCAACTGCAACATCGCTAGCTTCAATCTCTTCTCAGGAGCGTACTCCAAAGTATCAAACAATCCTTCCATCTGAACCAGCCAACCCTCGGCCATCAAACCTCCTTCGGCGCCCGCGAATGTAGGGGGATTCGTCCGCTGAAACCTCGCTAGAACTAACTCCATCTCGCCAATCTGTCTCGTCACATCCTCTACCTCTGTCTGTCTCTCTCGACGACGCAAAGGGATATTCTGCTGAATGCCCTCATCACTATCCGAGGCCCTAGACTCCTCAGTAGAACGTCTAGCAGTCCTACCTCTACCTCTCCTCGACGACATCTAAACAAATCTCAAGGTAAGAACTAACAGCAGATAATCACAGAGGCAGGTAAGATGAGCACATAAGCCACAGACTCAATCAAAAATCAAATGCAAACTCCGTGCCTAGACTCGAGTGTGATCAAATGAAAATGAGCTTATCCCAGTTTAAGCTCTGATACCAAAAATGTCAGGCCACGTGCTAATTAACAAGGATTAATAGCGCAATTAAGCATATAAAAGCGGAAGCATAAAATAGGGCTAAAAATTTTCGAAATAAAGTTGGGCCTGAACCAAATCATATCTTCAAAATAGTCATAATCAAAATACGAGTTAAATCAAAACTCATACAACGACAGGCAATCACAAATCAAATCAACAACGATCCCCCAAATACATATAACCTCAGGGCATCCCCTGGATCATTACATAATAATAACAACTGGGACTCAAGGAAAAGGGGATCGACCAGCTGAAATTCCAGTCTGTCTACCTTAGTTACCTGAAGATCCTGCAAATGGGCAACACAGAACCAAACAACACAAAAGCAGGAAAAAGAATACGTGGTCAAGCCTCAGTACGAATGAGCACTAATATAACAGCAAATAATAAACATGCAGTATTCTAAGTCATGAATGCATGTGGCTGTCAAAGAACATCGGTCATCAAGGCCTGCTAATCAGCTGGAAGTAATCTCAGTCGAGCCTCTATATCCGCACAGTGTATCAACCGGGGAAATCATCGGTCCGTGATCATCAGGCCCGTCAGCCATCACAGCTCGGTGGTTTTCAGACACAAGTAATCAGTCGATCACCACTCCGATGATAGCGTTGTACCTTTCAGGCACGACACATATGTCTGCCGGTCACAACGTGTCTCTATCTCAGGTTCTCAATCGATCAAAGGCTCAATATGTATGCATGAATTCCATGAAATTCAAATCTGATTTCAACATGCATATAATACGTAAACAGAACATATCAATTCAATCAAGTTGTTCACATAAAACAGAATTCACATAGCACATATTTCATGCCTCAAATACTAGCACGCTATGTCTAAGCCGTTAACAAAAGCTCAACTCGTACCTTCAATTCTCAAATTCTACCTCAACAGATCTTACTCAGGCACGACAACTTTAGCCTGCTCAAAATTGCTACCTCGCTGGTCACGTCCAACACAGCAGGGCCTTCCCTGGAGCTCAAATCTGTTAAGGAAATCTCATATCTTAGTTCACAGCTGCATTTCTCAAGCTTAATACCTACGGTCAGAACTCATATCTGGTTCTACCTAGCAAAGAAGCTTCTAACAGCCATAACTAAACTCAAAACAGCAAGGAACACTTACCTAGAAGCACACACGCAGAGGAGAACGCTCTACTCAACTGTCGCAAAAACACACCAACTCACAGCTTCTTCGCGTTCTCTCTCCAACGTCGAACCGGGCTTCCTAACTGGTATCAATTGAAAGAGCTACTCAAGACGAGCTCAGCGCCACCAATCTCGCTCCAAACAACGGCGGAAATCGACGGCAATCTACCGGAGAAGGGTTCGAATGAACAGTAACTATCGAGGGTTTACTGGAGAAAACGATGAGGAATATCGGGTTCAAAAATACGCTAAGTGTTGAGCAGCACTTGGTGTATAAATCCTCGAATCACTACTGTTCTAAGCAATTCAAATCTCTGCTTATACTAAGGCAAAAGTCCTCTCAAAGCTGACTCCAGCTTTCGCCCTCAACTGGCTATGCTGATAAGGTTCAAGTGTCTAAACAAGTTACTAACTCCACAGCAAACGACGTCGCATCAACTAATCAAAACGACGTAGCATAGCTTACACAGTTGAAACATATCTCTCCCTCTAGCGACATCTGAACAGATCTCTCTCCCTCGCTAGCAACATCTGAACAGATCTCTAACAACCAGCGGTCAACTAAGACTTGTTGACCAACACGCAACAGCTTCTCACGTCCGCGCGCTAACTCTAAAAGATTCCTCTCGCTACACAGTAACGTTGACTAGCGTTGACATCTGTTCACGCTACCACTGCGTACCAACATCTGAATGCTCACGCAACTCACTGATGTCTTCTTCGCTAATCCAAACGACGATGCTGATTAACTCTATGTCAAATCTGACACCCAGAAATCACAATTCCGTGACAAATCTTAATTCAAAAGCTGCTTAACTATTAAATCTTACTTAACAGATTTCTAGTCCCACACCCAGTGTGTCACCTTCGGGAGCTCCAGTGTTATTCGTCAAGAAGAAGGATGGAACTATGAGTTGTGTATCGACTACAGTGTAATGCCTAGAAATTTTGAATACGTTAAAATGAGCGCATAACTAGGGGAAAAATTATTTTAGAAAATTGCATGTCATTTTATGTGATTTATTTATGATTTAATGTTGCATGATACGTATGGTCTGTTTTTAGCCTGTTGAGTTACGGACGCGTGGACGAGACTAAGGATGATCGAGATGAAAATAATTTGAGATTTTTAAGTCCTTAGATTTTTAAGAACAAATTTATTATTTTTAAGTAGCAAATTTCCGAAAATTGGGGTTTTTATGATTTTTTTGTCAAGGAAACCGTTTTCGCCTATACGCGCTGTTTTAATGGACTTTAATGTATTTTAAAATTGGAGAGGCCTTTTATTTCGAAAATTAGAGATTTTAAACCCATGTTTAAAGTTTTAATTAACATTTCAATTTAGTGGAGGGTTAGGATTGTAAAATTCCATTTAATTTTCTTAATTAAACATGAGGGGTCATTTGTGTCACACCCATTATTTCAAAACACAAATTTTGCAAAAAACATAGCCTCCACTAATCCTCCATAGCCGTCCCCCTCCTCCATTGCTCAACCCCATTGGTTCTTCAAGTTCTTGGGTGATTCAAAGGCAGTCTTGTCCCGATCTCGCGTCCTACATGTCGGTAACTCACAGATCTTCCCTTTCTCCAATCCAGACTTGTAATATCTATCCTTTTTCTCACCATTTAAGCTATATTAAACTGATTTTAATGATTGATGGTATTTTTTGCATGTGATTTCATGAGATCTATGTTTATTGTTTTCGGATCACGCATGCATCTCATTTTCTAACGCTTGTTTCGAACTTTTCATGTGCGGCTTCGATCGAGAGGGGTTCAAGGGGTCATGGTGCGAGTCTAGGATGTCTAGTGGCGGCTCAGGGAGGCGGAGAGGGTGGCTCGATCGTGGTTAGGTCAAGAGGTAGCCGTGTCTTGTGTCTACACGCAACAGGTTGCGCGGCCGTCCTCTTTACGTGGCTAGTTCGCATCGTTCAGGCCTAGACGTGAGTCATGGTCTGGTCCAAGGGGACCGGCTGGATCAGAGGGGGGTTCAGCTGGAAGGGCTCCGGCCAGTGGTGGCCGAAGGAGGGCGGACGTGGAGTAGAAGTCGCACGGCGCAAGGTGGGCGACGGCTAGGGTTGGCTTGTGTTGCATGGGTTTCATGGGCCAGTTCAATTGGATCGATTTGATTGGTTCGGTTGGACCGGTCGGTTAGTCGGGGGTCGAGTCAAAATATTTTAAATTTTGTCCGAGTTATTTTAATTTTGGACCGGTAATTTTAATTTTAAAGTATAGGGTCCAATTTTAAGAATTTTGGTCAAATCTTTTAGTCAAAATTATTTAGTCAAAACTTTAATTAATTGAGACCTAATATTCATTTTTAAGTTTAAAGTCAAAATTGCGGTCTTTTGGATTTTAATTTAGTCAAAATTGGTCATTTGAGCTTTAATTAGTCAAAATTGGTCCTTTGAACTTTAATTAGTCAAAATTGGCCATTGGAGTTTTATTTAGTCAAAATTTGGTCAAGGGATTTTTATTTAGCCAAATTTAAACATTTGATTTTTGTAAAGGGTGGAGTATTTTAGAATTTTTAAAGGTTAATTTTAATGTTGTGGGCCAAGTCTAGTAATAGGCTAAGCTCCAATTTTAAGTTAAGTCTAGGTTTTTTTTGGCTTAGAAGTAGTGGGCCAGACTTCTGAACCAGTCTTTGATCGGAGTAGAAAATATAGAAGCACGTGAATATATATTTAATATCATCTGTAGTATTCTATGTATGTTTGTCAGGCCCCGTGCTAATTACTAACAATTAACACATAATAAGCGCATAATCACGGAAGCTAAAAATCAGGGCTTAAAAATTTTTCGAAATAATATGGGCCTGAACTTCAAATCATACATTCAAAATATTCAATACTCAAAATATGAGTTAACTCAAACTCAAACAACAAGTAACCACATAATTCAATTCAAAATACAGATCCCCAAATACAATAAAACACGGGGCATCCCCCGGTTCAATACATATCATAAATAAACTAGGACTCAGGGATGCGGGGATCGACCAGCTGAACTTCCACTCTGCCCAGCTTGGTTACCTAAAGCTCCTGCAAATAGGCACGCAGACCCAGCAAGACAAAGCAGGAAACAAATACGAGGTCAAGCCTCAGTACGAAGAGCTATCAAAGCAGATAAACATGCAACATGCTATAAATCAATGCTATGAATGCATGAGGGCTATCAAGAAATCGGATAGCTAGACCAGTCTATCAACTGGC
>KV019100.1:0-32256 GCA_001598015.1 Dorcoceras hygrometricum | reverse complement strand
TGTGTATCTGCTGATTATTGATTTCATCTGCTGGTTGATAATGACGTAGGTGCGACGTCGTCGTTTTGATATTAAACGCAAACCAGTCGAGGGGAAAGTAGTTTCAGCAGAGGGAGTCTACGACAACGTTTTGAATTATGAATATGAGCTTTGATACGGCATCGTTTAGTAATCAGTCGAGAGATTTTGAGTATCTGCTGGTTATCCAGTCGAGGGATCAATGCGACACCGTTTTGATGTGCGATCAGCAGCTGGTTCTTTTGTGTGACGTAGTGCCAGCTGATGACATATAACGACGTCGTTGGAATTAGTTATAACGACATCGTTTTGAGTTTTGAATTGTTGCAACTGAATTGATTACTGTTGTTGCGACTGGTTATTACAACAGCTGGTTCTTGCGTCTGCTGAAGAACAACGATAGTTGAACAGCGACTGAGGACGATGAACAAGCAGTCGAGGAATTTGTTTATCGTTATCCCACCTCGAAGCGGCCCTGTTGAATTACTCAGCGTGACACGTGGAACTCGAATTGAATACGTTGGAAATGATGCACGAAACACAGAAGAGCGTTGTCTATAAATAAGCATGGCTTTGAAATGCTGAGAACATCTTGATCTCAGTTACCAACCTTTGATCGTGCAATACTCTTCAGAAACAAGGAACAGAGTGTAAGAACGTTTATTGAAGCAGTTAAGAACAGAGAAACAAAGGTATAATCTGACAGAAGAGTCAGGAACTAGATTACTCAAGAATGATTGTTCTTGAGTATTCCGCTGAAACCACATACATATATGATTATTGTTCTTGATTTAGAACTTGAGTTATGTGTGTGTCGATCCATCACAGGTAGTGGATCTTTTCTATTTGCATGAGTTTGCATATTGAAGAGAATTGAATTGATTCTAATGCCCAGGACTGAGTTGGCCTGATTTTCGAAGCCGGAGAAGGTTTCATAGATGAATATTCATGTCAAGATCGGATACGAATCTTGATGGCGTTGAACCGATATAGAATCAATTCGGAGATTGAAGAGGAGAACTAGAATCATTTCATGTCATTGCATTTATTTACAGTTGATACACTGTTATGCATTTTATTGTACCTGCTGATTATATTGAGATGATTCTCACCGGAGTTTATCCGGCTGTTGTCTTGTTTTGTATGTGTGCATGACAACAGGAAGAAAGAACTAGTGGGAAGCAACGACGGGTAGCGAGAGATACTACTTAGGCGCTAGATCAGCAGCACGAAGATTTACTATCCTGCTGATAGTCTAGATATTTGTTCAACTGGTCTTAAGTGCTTACGTCGGGTTTTGTATGTACAAATTAAACGTGTACTAGTTAATGGAGCTGGTAGCCGTTGTAAACTTTGATGTTTTTGTATAAAGGAATTATGTTTACGTTACCAGCTGAATTAAAGGATGCTTCTGCTGATTTACTCTTCTGCGGGTGAAAATATTTTTTTTTTTTTTTATGTATAAACCAGATTAGATTGTTAAACTTGTTTAGTTTATCTAAATAAACCACTGATTAAGATTAGAAGATTAATTGTGGGCAGAGAGCCTCACAGTTCCAGCTTGGACATCTTCTTCATTGCACTCAGTTCGTCTCTTTCAGCTCGTGTACGATCTGCTTCAGCTCGCAGCTGTTCTGCTACAATGCGCTTTTTCAGCTCGCAGCTAATCTGAACCAGCTCGCTCTGATCTGATTCAGCTTAGACCTGTGCACTAGATTTAACCATTAGAAATATAACAACATGTTTTGTATTTATCAAAATTAAGATCCGATCTGTTACACAGATCCAACACAATTAATAAAAAACAAATTTATTTGTTTAAAATAAGTTATTGTGACTTTTATAACTAATAAAAATTTATGATTTCATTTATATAGTGTGATAATTTCATTAAAAATATTGTATGTTAGGATCAAACGCTTACCATAGGCCAAAAACAATAGTCATTAGTCAATGTGCAACTTTATTTCCTTATAATGTGGCAGCATAGAGTGCACCTATTGTGTATGTTAGGGTTGGGCTGTTAGGCCCATGAGTAAGGGGAGGTGCGTGTCTAACTGCTGGTGCTGTCTCAATTCCCTTAGAGATTAGTCTTACCCTTCCCCTACCGTCGCTCCTATTCCCGGCAGAGATAGTATTATCCGTTAAGATCAAGCGACGCAACGCCACAGCTTCACGTACGAGAGCTTTCCAGTAGGTCACCCATCTCAATACTGCTCTTATCCATGCACGCTTAACTCAATATTGTATACCTGTATTTTTTTGACCTTATAAAATTTTCCAAATTCGCTGTACAAAATAAAAATAACAATAATAATATCTCAAAATATTGATTATCATTATATTTTTTAAAAAAAATGTTTACATAGTGTTTTTGCAATTTATGTTCAATTAACTAAAAATTAAATTATATTGTTTTTTTTAATTATTTTCTTATCATAAGTGAATATTAAAAATTAATGATATATATGGATTAAAAATTTCAAAATAAATTTTAACATTTGAAAATTTTGAATGTTCGACATCTTAAAATTGTGATTTGAAATTGTAAAAATTGTTTATTTAACAATTTAGAAATGTGTATACTAAATGAACTTAAAAACATAAAACTGAAATTAAAATAAATAATTAATTAGTTATAGATAGAAATAAGATTTTAATTTTAACAGAAAGATATAAATAACATTTACGAAGAAATAGAGAAAAAAGTATGAAGTAAAGGAATCGGGAAATCATTAAAATCTCAAGGTTCACTCAAATAAAAGTATAAACATTTACTGTTGTACTTTATACATTAATATTTGTACATCAATGAGTTGTTAAATGCACATTGAAATTTTGAATATGTATAGACTTTTAAAGAGATTTTAAAACTCAACATTAAATACCACAAGATTTCCATTAAGTATATAAAATTGTATATGAATTTCTAAACTTCATGATAGTTGTTAAAAGTAATATTCATTTCCATTGAATACACACATTGATTTTTGTGATAAAAGAGGTTGGGAAAAGTCTCATGTTCAAATATTTGTATCAAGGATATGAAAGACTCCTCTTTTATCATGATAAGATTCAATTGATCTGGAAATGACAACAGTCACAATGAAATCATATTTGGGCATAACAAATCCCAAATTAAAATGTTAGTTTCATACCCTCAGGTTGTTAAATTTTCCATTTAAAAGAAAAAGAAAAATAAAAGGAAAACGATGTTTCTGCATAATCTTTAGAATCACTTGCTCGATACGGTAACTTGCATATGTAACTGTGTAGTTCGATTTTGGACCAATTTCTTGGCTTGAATAAATGATATTTTATTATCTCCCTTGAAAGATTGTGTAAGCCAAATATCTCCCACCGATCCCTTTGATAACCATCATACACTCAAGTTTCCTTGCAAGCAAAAAAAAAAAATGCTATTTATACATTCGCACTTTAATCATTTGATTTATTTTGCCACTTCATCGATCATCCCATCAACCTACTTACCAGAGCTGTGATTACAAACTTCCTAGCCTTTTTGAATTTTTTTGGGGTGTGTTGATTTTCCAAGGTGGGTTTGTTACTTTGTTACGACATACCTAATATGAAGATTAGGTTTTGTGCTATAATCAAAAGGTTGTTTGCCTGCGGAGGTAAGTAAATTTTGTATTTTTGTTAGCATGCGAGTTGTTTGGACGGATTATATTGAATGAGATGAAAGATTGATAGTTTTTCTTTATGGGTTCGGCTTATGAGAAAATTCGATATTAAGACAGGTTTGGGGACCTAATTTTGGGTGGGGGGTAATACAGAGATTTTTGAAATATCAGAGAACAAATCGGGATGGATACAGAGACGTTATCCCCATCCCATAACTCCGATTTTATTATTATTATTATTATTATTATTATTATTATTATTATTATTATTATTATTATTATTATTGAATTTATATTAAAAAATTAGAAATGAGTATTTCAAAGGGTCATGAGATTCTCATCGCTAACACAATCCTCTTGGTATTGGGACGAGGACGAGGAACCCATACTTAAAAATGGGGATGGGGGCAAAAATGAGATTCAGGTGGCACCCCTTCCCGCCATGTTGTCACCCTAGTTATAGATAAATAACAATTATCTTTTTTTGTCCTTATATGATATTCATGTTAATATAAAAAGTATTAACATATTTTCTTTTATTGTAAAATCATAAATTACAATTTTATCCAAATAATTTGTTACAGTTCATTTTGGAATCAGTTCCAGAATTATTAGTGTTTCAAAAAAAACTTGAAAATAAAAAAATTGAAGTTATATAGTAAGATAATATTACAATTTTAAGCAATTCTTCTATTGATTTATAATAAATGATCAATGTATTGACAAATAATAACTAAATAAAAACATTGAAGCATCAATGGTCAGATCATGGTCCGGAATCCTAATCGTTGGATTAAAGTTTCAGTTTTAGAACTAGACTAGAATATTGATTGGAGTACGCGATTTTTAAGATTTTAATTTGCCAAATAGCCAATAGGCAAGATTGGATCATCATTCATTTTATCATTTTATCTGATGAGGAATTGGTATAATCTATCCTATATTTGTAGCGTCAGAAATGGATGATCCGGACCCGACAAACGTGGACCTCCGAGAAGAGTATGCCAATGCCTTTCGGACCGAATCATACAACGAATTCTGGATGCGGGTCCTATCCTTGGACAAAGGAAGTGCGGGCTCCACTACAGCGGATCGGCTTCCTTCTTATCGGATGTTCGTGGAGCAACTCTTGGATCCGGATCAACTCGCTGTCGATCGAATATTGGGCCTCACCCAAACTCGTAAATACAATTTCTCCCTCTATTTTTCAGTCACGGCTGACGCTTCTCACTTGTGTGGGCTACTCCTTAAAGACCTGGACCATATACGAAAGGACTACCAGCCCGTTAAAAATGGGCCGTGCATGCCAACCAACCCGTTCGGATCATCAGCTCCATCTTCTACCAATTTTCGAGCCGTTCAAGCCGAGTGCTACAGCCTGCTCACACAGCTTGAGTCACGGCGGAAAGAGACGCGGTCTAGAATTCGGCTCAAAAAATTTAAATGTGGCTCGGCTGTTGTTATTCTCGTGGCTCTCGCGGCGCTGATTGTGCTTGTTGCGGCTCATGCATTCGGGGCGTTAGTGGCCGCGCCAGGAATTATTGCAGCCTCCTTTGAGCTGATTTCAGTGGTCGAGCTGTCTAGATTGTCAGCTCAGCTTGACGCCTCTGCGAAAGGGACTTATATACTGATTCGAGAACTGGACACCATAAGCCGGCTTGTAGCTCGGCTGAATAATGAGCTGGAACGCTTTGATGCTTTGATGCGGCTTTGGCTTGGGAGAGGGAACGATCGGCTCCAAGCCAGTGGTGAGGTGGCGAGCCATTTACAGAAAAATGAACAGGTTTTCATTGACCAGATGGATGAATTGGAAGAACATTTATACTTAGGTTTCGTGACTATCAATAGGGCTAGAAATCTAGTCATTAAAGAAATCTTGAAGATGGGACCATGATATTCTTTTGGCTAAAATTTTGTGGATTAATTCAAAAGAAGCCAACATGCTGGTCATTTTTCAGTTCAGGCTGTGTTATATATGTATATTTAATCAGTATTTAAACTAATATATAATCAAATTTAACAGATGTATTTAAATTAAATAAAAAGAAATTGACCTTAAGTTGAATTAATATACCAATCGAACCCATTTACATACTTAGAATAGATAATTTGACATATATAAAATGATTTTCAAATTGTAGCTACACAATGCGGTATATTGGTGGATGTAATTACATAATAATGTGATAATGGACCATGTAAACTAAAACTTTAAAATGGGTGTCGCGTATTGTCTGAATTGACGTCTAGCAGCAGTGGGCCAAAAAATTATGAATTGGGTGGGAGATTTTGGGCCCACCTGATCTTATCTCCACAGTACGATCCGTACAGTACCCACTTATTCAGCCCACCCCCAAAACATCAACCCGGCCCGTACGCTAATCCAACCTTCTGATTGTAGAAAGCCATGCTATATCACAGACTGGCAGTGCGATTTCTGAGCTCCACGCAGCAGGCTAGTATCCCATCAGAACCACCGCTCTGATATCAAGTTGAAACATACTAAACCTCTAAAAAAAAATTTTTTTGAAAACCGACGTGGAATAATATTTAATGAAAGTGATAAATAAAAACCATAACTTAAGCATTAAAAATAACATCTCAACATGCGATAAAACGATTGCAAAAATCCTTAATCCACGTCTCACAAGCTAATCATAAAAATCAGAGTACTCAAAAACTGTTTGTGGAAAAACTGAACATGTTTAAAAGCAAATAACATGAAATAACTAAGCGGTCACGGGGTAACGGCCGTAGCGGAGCATCAGACGTCCTCATCGCCGGTCGGAGTAATATCATCAAAATTATCATGCTCACCTGCACCATATAAACCTAGTGAGCCTAAAGGCCCAGCATGCTATATTCGCTAATAACAAGGTACATACAATAAAACCACATACAGGCACATAAATATATGAATATAATTTTCATGACATGTGTGCATTAAAAGATCGTAAACATTAAATCATGATGTAGTCGTACATAAATCATCATAACATATATGTTAAGGCATAGCATAATACATAACATAACTTAAAAGAACATGCGAGTCGTATCCATGAAGTGAGAGCCGTTAAATTCGATTGATCAATCTATAAACCAACGTACGTGGCGATGTGGTTCACCCGACCTTACCTCGGGATCCCTATATGTCACACCTCTATGCTGCCACTTCATCCCGATGTCACACGAGAATCCATAAGCTCATTATCATTATACATTAACAGGGAATCCTCGGCCCGACTACCCTACTAACTCCCATCGTTACTTTGCCCCACAACACTTCAATTCCTCAAAAACATTTCATTCATGCCTTAACATAATTTAAACTTTCATGATGCATGCGTTTCATAAAAATCATGCAACTTTAAAACATTGGCCCATCAATATATGCTAATTTTCTTAAAACATTACATACTTAAATACATAGCATTATACATATAACATTAAAAAGTATATTAATGGGCCTATGCATTATTTTCTTCGGTCCGGTCAAGGACTGGCTCAAGCGACTGGCCCACTAATTCTAAGCCCCAAAGCCTCAACTCAAACTTAGAACAATCCTAAGCCCAACTCATCTTGGCCCAACAACTAAGAACAAACCCTTTTTAAAATCATTTGAAGGACTCGGCCCAACATCATTAAAACATGCTTAAAACTCATTAAAATAAATATCGGCCCAAAATCCACTAATTTGGCTAAAAATCCATTTTAATTAAAAATTCCAGAAACTTAAAATAGATTTTGACTTAAAATCGTTGACCCAAAAATAATTTTGACCCGAAACTAATTTTAACTTAAAAGTTGACTTGACCCGGTAAAAACGACCCGGAATTTAAAAATAAAATAACCCGGTCCAAAAATAAAATAACTCGGACCGGACTTAAAATATTCGACTCGAGACTCGATGAACCGCCCCGATCCAACTGAACCAGTCGGTTCAACCGAACCAAACCAGCCCAAAACCCTAACTTCACAAAAACACACACTGGTTGGTGCCTCCTGCGACAGCCCATAGACAAACATCTCGTACACACTGTTCCGACCACCACTGGCCGGAGCCCCACCGGCTGGACCACCCCCAGGTCCAGCCGGTCCTAACCTGACCGACCTTGGCCCCAGCCATGGCCGCTACTGGCCGCACGAAGGCTAAGAACCAGACGCACGCGACACACAGTAAACACACACTGCAAGGCGTTAATCTTCAAGCCACCGGTTCGACCCTTAAACCTCCACTTCGAACCACGACAAGCCACTCCTAGGACCACCATGAACCACTTAACAACGAGCCAAGACCCCTCAAGCAGCCCATGAACCGAAGCCATGCAAAAAGGATTAAACATATGAGTATATACATGATCATGAACATGAACCTTAAGATCTGAAACATTCACATAAAATTCATGCATAATCTTTGTAAAAACAGTGTAATATGATCTATATGGTGAGAAAAAAAAGAATATAACATGCCTTGATTTATAGAGAAGCGAAAATACGTGATACCGGGGTGGAGGACAATGGAGAAGACCACACCTTGAGTTCCAATGGAAAAACTTGCAAATTTTCGGCCACCAAGGGGAGGATGGAGGCTGAAGTTGGCTGATGAGAGGAGGGGCTAGGGTAATTTTTGAGTTTAGGTGAAGGGTGTATGAAAAAATGTACTAAAAAGCCCTTCTATCTTGTTTTATTTAAAGAAATAAGGACCCATCACTATACTAGCCCGTCCTCTAATTAAAAAGGCTTAAAAACATTTAAATTTCAGCCTCCAAGCCTTTAATTTTCGTAATATAAGGTCTCTAAAATTTAAAAGTGTGGTAAAAGTCATAAAAATGGCTCATATAGGCGAAAAACGGGTCCACCTCAGTAACCGTGCATAAAATCTCATTTTTTTGGAAACTATGCATAAAATAAAATATTTTGCTTTAAAATATATCTAAGGGTCAAAACATTTAAATATTTTCGATTTGGTCGTCTCCGGACTCGTCCCCGCTTACCGGTCTCAAACCGTACTGTAAAGCGACATGCACACGTAAAGCATAAAATCATCATATAATCACATACATGACATGCAAATCATATTAACATAAGGTTTTCCTCCTAGCCATGCATTCAATTCGCGTAATTAGGATTTTCGGGCGTTACAAAAATTATAGCTCGTCTGGAGACGGATCCAAACGGACTGGCCCGTTTGGATCGCGGGTTGTGACGGGTGGGGCGGTCCATGAGTCGTGGAAAAAATAATTATTAAATATTATATAATTAACATTCTTTCAAATTATCATCATATTTGACTAAAACTTGTATCACTTGATGAACGATTTATGTATGATGAATTAGTTTTAAAATATTTGTATGATGAATTAGTTTAAAAGATTTGAAGTATTTAACTGATTTATATGTCGATTTCGGTTGATAAAATTTTGAAAATCTAATTTATTTTTATTGATAAATCCAATTTTAATCGAATTATATTGAATATGTTAAGCTTTTCTTGAAATTCTAGTATTACATATTTTATGTACGGTTTGAACATAATTTTATCAAATTATTTATATATAATTTATGTAGGTTGTATTCTGACGGGTTAGATTATCACATCCCATTTGAAAATCGGGTCAAATCGAGGTGAGACGGGATGGGTCTACCAGTTTGATAACTCTAGCCACTGCAACTGCATCAGGATTATAGCGATAATTTACCTTGTTACGTCACCCCCTATCAATGGGCCCCACACGATTCTTGCATGGGGTCCACTGCCACATGATAGGGGATTTCACCACTTACCGTAGAACGATCCGGATTACATATGATTTTGCATGGATTTTAAGACAATTATGCTTCGGATTGACCGTAAAATCAACCAAACCTAAAGAGTTGGTTAGTTAATCGAACCACGCCTATTAAATTAAATATGAAAAGTATTTTGTAAATATGATTTTCAGAGTGAACAGTCCAGTATGATTGTTAATTTATTTATTGTATTTTTAGATCAAATAAGCATAACCACAGCCCAAAAATTTATGTTTTATTTTTATTATTAGTTGAGAAACATTTTAATACCTAACTTTAGATATACATATACATATATATATATCTTTTGTGAATTTCTGAAATTCCCTTTATAACCACTATTTTTAGTTTTTTTTAATTTTCCTAAAATTGTCTAAAACTCTTTTCAGTTCATAATAAAACACAATATATGTAACATACTTCTTTAACATCATACAGATTTTTACCAAAATGAAATAATTTTAATAATAACGAAGTTTGCACATAATTGGATCAAGCAATCGAAAGGAAATGAAAAAAATGTTTATCAAAAGTAAAACCATCTTTCATAGGTAAGAGAAATAAAAGTTGTTTCGATGTAATTGTGATATAATGGTTTCAATTATTAAGTCATGTTATATTTAAATACTAGTGCGTGTGGAGTCTACATACAGTGTGTGTTATGTCATTATTAATATTGTCTATTGAGAAATGAAATTTGGATATTGTAGTTTTGTTAAATAGTTATAAATCAGTTAAAAAAATTAATTAGTAGGACACGTCAAATATATTTATATAAAATAATTTTATTGATATAAATGTGTGTCTGGATATGATTAATAAAACTAATGGTTATAAAATTATTGAGTTAAATATAAAATAATATTTGATATTATTATTTAATATTTTCATGTAAATATATAAATATTTTTTTTAAAAAAAATTCAACCACAACGATGATTTGACAAATTGACAAATTGGAATGCATAATTTGTATCATTGTGACCAAAGCCTGAGAAGATAATGAAATGAAAAGACAGCGACAGCAGCAGCCCCCCACCCCACTGTCTCCCCTCCCCTGTCCTCAGCACCCAAACAAGAACAGTTCCTTTTCTTTTCTTCACAATGGCCTCACCTGAAATTATTGCTCACACTCGAATCATGCATTGAAAATACGTGAGCCCTTTATTTTCCATTCTTTTACAGTCAAAGAAGATCCCACATAATCATCATCTATACTGTTTGCTCTTAATTTCTGTAAGTACCAAAATCTCTTTGCTCAGATACCATTCTCGTGCACAAATGAGTTGTCTGAAAAGGGTGCGTGTGGTGTAAAAAGGTAGGAGGAACCGACAGTCCAGAAAATGAGTTCTTTATTGGGCAAAAGTGCGGCTTTTCGATCGGGGAGAAAATTCTCATGGGTCCCTAATCCCCCAGATACCTATAGCTATAACAATGGAGTCCAAGAAAAAAGGTAGTATCTTTTCTAGCATCCACTGGCCCCCCCTAAACACCCCCCACCTCACAAATGGAGGTACTGCATAATGTATACATGCCTAGACGCTTCGATTTCCGTTTTTTTTAAATAGAGAAAGAAGCGTGCGCCCATCATTTGATCTCTCCGTCAAATGATAATGGTGCGCAAAGAACTGTATAAAATAATGTTTAGAGGTGGGGACTCCTGAAAAGAGCGGTGGGGGAACGGGAAATTTTATATCATACTAATAAAAACTAACAGCTACATGTTTCTTATCATATAATAAGTCTCTTTCTTGAATTATTAATCTCATCAATTGCCATTGCATCTGATTGATCTTTGGCACTGTCTGTTTAATGGACTCAAATGATTGAAAATCATAGGCCACCAATTCCATATGTTACTTACTGTTAGAAGTTTACTAAGATACCCTGTTTTTATCTTCTAATATTATCCTCCTTTTTAGGGAAGCAGTAATTCCCCGCCATCTCTTTCACAGCGAAACATTGAAAACGAACTCTGTGGCGTACATATTTATCTTCCTTATGATTGCCTCGCAGGATGTCCGTTTTAACTTTTCAATGAGAACTCATCACTACGTTTATTAAATTGATTATTTTTGGAAACTTGTGTTGAAGAAAATCTATTTTGAAGTTGCTGACATGTTGCCATTGATATACTTTCAGTATTGATTCAGTCCTTTTTGTTAGTCGAATTTCAGATCGATTGTTGATTAACTTGAGAGATGGGCGTGGCTTTCAGGATTCTAATGCTGTTTCTGTAAGCGCGCGAATCCGTAATCAATGAAATATTTTCTCCTGGTGTTTTAAACAAGGTTCTTATCCTACGGCTTCTCAATAGAAAATTACCGTTTCTTGTTCGTAGTTCTTGGAATGTTTCAATCTGAGCTATGATGCTGACATTCCTTGGAATTATGGGGTTAGTGAAATAGCAGTAGGTTCATGTCTTGGTAAAAACTGAGTTCTTTAAATTGGAAGAAGTGGGAAATTGTCTCTCTGTGACTTTTAAAATGAATTTGCTAATCCTTTTTCGTGCTTTACTGATCTTCAGTAACCTTGCAGTACGTTCTATTTGATTTTTTTAACTGTTTTATTTGATTTTCTTGAAGCGACAGTCTTGTGTAGTTCCGTCTTGGAAGCAATGGGAAACCCGTTTAATTGTATCACACCTTCTTCATGAACCATCAAGATCTGGGCTTGACTACAGGGTATTGTTACCTCGAAATTCTTGACTTTGAAATTCTGACCATCCTGTGTTCCTGTTGTTTCACTCATTTATGGTTGACTTCTGTACTTTCTAGCAATTTTTCTAATTGAATTCTCTGTATATTGCCGATAGGAGGGCTGAGATGGACCGGGCTAGAATGGTTTTGAAAGCTCATCACTCTGCTTCTGCAAAATCTGATGAATCTGCTTTTGATTTGGAAAGGCAGTGCTGCAACAATTTCAATTGTCCTGAAGCGAGTCCACCTCCATCTCAAGCCTTTGCAACCGGTTGTCAGCAATCTGAGAACAATGCTGCTTACTTTTCATGGCCTGCTCCCAACAGGTTAACCGATGCTGCTGAAGTTAGATTGCTCTACTTTCGGAATCTTCAAAAGGGGGTCCTACCTGAAACTCATGGTCGATGGCCAACTGGCTTGCGGGCTACCACCTTGCTCGAACTGATGACGATCAGGGCATTTCATAGCAAACTCTTACGTTGCTTTAGTCTTGGAACAGCAATTGGTTTTCGGATTAGAAGGGGTGCGCTGACTGATATACCTGCCATACTTGTTTTTGTTGCCAGAAAAGTTCACAGGCAGTGGCTCAGCCCTTCCCACTGTCTTCCTGCTGCTCTGGAGGTTTTACACTAACTGTTTCTTATGTTATCAATCTTTGATATTCTGAACTTTACTTTTTGGTGTATCCAGTTGGCTGAGCATCTTGAATAAATAAACTGTTTCTGTAAAAATTGTATCCAGTGAATTTGAATTTGCAGGGACCTGGAGGAGTTTGGTGTGATGTTGATGTTGTTGAATTCTCTTACTATGGAGCATCGGCAGCTCCTCCAAAGGAACAACTGTGCACAGAACTTGTAGATGGCTTCGGTGGATGTGATCCATGTATTGGATCTGGTTCCCAGGCAATACATTCTGCTATATTATTATTCTCTGTTACTCAGACTTCTTGTCAAATCTTGCATATGCTAATGTAATCAAATATGGTACACTTTTGGTTCAGCATCATCACAGATGTGAAATCTAAACATCTTCGGTGAAATCTAAACATCTTCGGTGGTTGTTCTCTTCCTCATTAGAGATCTTGGTTTTCTTTCTCAAACTTATTTATAGTTCTTATATCTATCTTGTATTCGTTTTAGGTTGCAAGCCAAGAAACTTATGGAACATTAGGTGCTGTTGTCAAAAGCCGAACAGGAAATAGGGAGGTTGGTTTTCTCACTAATCGGCACGTGGCTGTTGATCTTGATTACCCAAGCCAGAAAATGTATCATCCATTGCCACCGAGTCTTGGGCCAGGGGTGTATTTAGGTGCTGTAGAAAGGGCTACGTCATTCGTAGCTGATGATCTCTGGTATGGCACTTTTGCTGGAACAAATCCAGGTATACTTATCCCAGCCTTTAATACTAAATTTTCATTTCCTAATGACCCATAATAATACCAAAGCATGGAAAGAAGTTCTTTTATTCTTCGAATGAATCTCTATTCAAATAATTATGGCATTGGATTTCGATAATATTCTGATCCTTGTGCATCCTGGACACAACCTTGTGATCATGCAGAAACATTTGTTCGAGCAGATGGGGCTTTTATTCCGTTTGCCGAGGATTTTAACATGGCAAATGTTACGACACTAGTTAAAGGTGCAGGTGAAATTGCTGATGTCCACATAATAGATTTGCAGTCCCCTATAGATAGTGTAGTTGGGAGGCAGGTGGTAAAAGTTGGAAGAAGCTCTGGCTTGACAACTGGGACTATTATGGCTTATGCTTTAGAATACAATGATGAAAAAGGAATGTGTTTCTTCACAGATTTTCTCATTGTAGGTAAGAACAAGAAGTCTTTTGACCTTGAAGGCGACAGTGGAAGCCTTATCTTACTGACTGGTCAGAATGGGGAGAAACACCGCCCTGTAGGAATCATATGGGGTGGGACATCCAATCGAGGCCGGTTGAAATTGAAGTCTGGCCAACCCCCGGAGAATTGGACCAGTGGAGTTGATTTAGGACGCCTTCTTGACCTTCTTGAACTTGATCTCATCACAAGCCCAGAAGGGCTTCATGGTTCGCGTTTTGAATTAAAATAGAATTTAATCAACTGCCATAAAAAATCTCGTTTTAATCTGTTTCTACTTTCTAATATCTGTTCGGGGCTTCTTTGCCCTCCCTTTTACTCCATTTTGTCATAAATAGCTGCATCACGGGAGCAAAGAAATGCCTCTGCAACAGGACTACATTCTGCACTCAGAGAATCTGCACAACTCGAGTGGATCACTACTACCTCAAAAGATAAATCAGCAGAGAACTTTGTTCCAAGTATTGAGCAACGAGCCTCTGCTGATACCTGTTCTGCTCTGGAGTTACTGCCACCTTGCAGCCATGATGAGTTTCGCATCGAAGGTGGTTGTGATGTAGCTCCTCCCAGTATAGAGCACCAGTTCATACCGAGCTTTTCATGTAAACCTTTGGCATATCCAAATGTTGGAGGAGAAAACGTGGTAGGACCAGGGAACCTTTCTTTGAAGTTAGATGAACCAGAACCAAAGAGAAGGAAGCAATCAAATTCTGTGGGTGGGAACTAAAATTTCAAGTAAAAAAGTACTTGGTTCCATCTGATATTCCAAGTCTTTTCTTTATTTCTTGGCCTCTAGTGTGCAATTCCTATTGTTGGAATAATGTTATCCTCTACCCGTAGTTTGTTTAGAACTGTCAAAATAGGTTAAACCCAAATTGACAGCTCTAATTTTGTTTTGGCTCGAATATTTGTTTCAAGGTTGTTACCTAATCAGTGATTTGTAAGACCAGTGGTTATGGGTAGTAAGCTGGTCATGTGTTTGAATTATTACATGCCAACTGATTAGATGCATTTGTTGTGCCTTTGTATGAATAAGAATAATGAATTTTTGAATGTGATGCATTTGTTTTTGATTTTGATCCTTGAGTTAAATATTTATCCATAATCAGTTATGTTCTTTGATCTACTTCAGTAAATCAGCCAAGAAAGTTTTTTATTTCCCTATCATCACATGGTTTATAATAACCTCTTGCCTTGCATAATCTAAGGATAGTAATCAATATTGTTAGGTAAGATAATGGTGCCTGATACTAATCATTGCTAGAACTTGAGTCAAGCATAAAGTATTGAACATAAAGAAATGGAGGAATCAGTCAATAGTTTTTTCTCATGACAAGTGGTGATGAAATAATTATGACTTCTACTTTTTTTTAACAATACATTTTCCATATTATACATATATTAAACTTGTCTATACTAGTTCCAGAATTTGATTGATCCAATACTTATTTTTTCGGGTAATGAAAGTACGAAAACTAAACCCAATATAAAAAAATTATACCTATAAAAATTAGGAAAACAAACTTGTAATAAACGGAAATAAAGATCCTCAATCTCGAGCAGTTATTATTACCCACAATCCTTATTTTTCATATACCAGGTGCCAGAATTGCTTGATTTGCTGCTAGAACCGGAAGGGACAAAACCTAGTTAAAAATAATTCGATTCGGTTCAATTTCAAGTCATTATAAAGGCTATACAGCAATGATAACTGAATAATAAATGAAATGCCAGAGCTTTATTACTGTTTCGTATTTACATAATATACCATTCTTGCACACCAAGTTATGGTGGCATTCGTTGTATTTTATATACAGAAGCAATTAGCACACGGACTGCATAACATAATTTTCAGTAGCATCTATTTACACAAACTCTTTATGCTTTGTGGAGATGGAGACAGCGTTAAGCTCTACGTGCTTTTTACCACCCTGATGGTCTTTAACTATAATGGTGGCACATGCCTCTTCCTGCAAAGATTCATCACCTCCCGTACAAGAGACACAGACCGAACCCACCAAAGGCTTTCCCTCTTCTTCAAGATTTTGGTCGTCGCCGATAATTTCCCACTCTTCTTTGAGAGAAGTAACTTGCAACCCTTTTATTTTGTGGCATTCCATGTCCAAAGAAGTAGGTAGAATTACATAATCATTAATCGGATTGTAGAAAGGATCGTGATCTGCCTTCAACCAATGTTTGAGAATTCTGAACACATGATGGTCACAAATGATTCCTCGGTGATCTGCATGGACTCCAATTCTTGCTTCTGCCCGAAGCCTGTCTGCCTGTGAGAAAGGAGTCACATGCAACACCAAGTTATTGCAACGCCGGATGGTAAATAGTTGAAGAAAACACACAGTTAATGAGCAACAAATAAACCCCCCCAACTAAAAATCAGAAATAAATACTCTTCGGAGAAATGTCAATCATTATTTCCTGCCCAAGGTTTGTTAAAATTCTGAAGTCTATGAATGAGCAAATACTGCACGTAGTTTCTCAGTAGTTTCTGCCCTTATTATTCATTATGAATTTTACACTACTGAGCAGTAGTTTAAAATCAAATCTTGCGGGAAAGAACTTTTACCTTGGCAGATTCCATGGGAACAGTTCCATCACCATCAACATTGATATACTTTGCCTGCAAGTTTTGCATAAATGTTTTAAGTATATGAATCTCGAAGAATAAATATCTTTCTTCACAAGCGTTTTCCACACCATATATCATACACACAGATCTTGATGGTTTTATCAAGGATACTGAAGACTGAAAAATAAAATAAGAGAACTTCATGCCTGGTATGTTACAAGACTTGTGAGAATTTTACCTGCAGAGTGGGTAATTGCCGCAGATCAGAGACGGGGGCAACTTCGCTTCCGTAACTGCAATATAATTAACTATGTAAGCACAAGGTAAAATATTATGTCTTATCCAGTTTCATGAAATAAAAAACATGAAGCATCGAAAATTGAAAATGTTTTACCAAACACAATGAGGTGTCTCATAATTTGTGCCATATATATTGTAGAACTTAATGTGATCAGGAACCTCAGCACAACACAACAGTTCGCGCGTCTTATTAGCCCATTTTAGAATCTCCACGTCAAAATTTAAAGATATATCAGCACCTTCGTAGTTAATCTGCACGGAAAAATAGTCCATTATGGAAACCTATTCATAAAAAATACTGTAGTATCTAAACATAAAATGCAAATGTAGGTTTTAGATGTACTTAATCAATGATAGTAAAAGTAACCACACACATGAACTATCAAGCTATTGAATTGATGTATTTGTTTTATTTAGGAGTTGACGAAAGAAAAGAAAGGGAATAAATGCTTTTTTTGGGCGTGAAAGAAATGGAGGGAAATATTTTAAATATGGAAGAAAACATAAGTTCCGTCCATTGCCATCCATTTTTGGAAGGAATGATGTAGCTAATTTCAAGTAACATTTTCCACCCATCTCCTCCCCCTTCCTTCCTTTAAACAATCTCCCGAACAATACAACATTAACCTTTTCCTTCCAATTCCTTTCTTGTCCTTCCTTTTTATTACCCCCAAATGAAGCCTAGAAGTCATCGATCAAATATTCATTGGATAAGATATCACAAAGAGGAATTCACTACTTATGACAGAAGACATTCACTATGCATCCAGTCCCACGTATATATAGAAAATTTCTAGATGACCTTGTTGATAAAAAGTGCTTCCAAAAAGATGGATACATCTTCTACTGGAGGACAGGTATATAGAATAACATTTATAGCTTACCTTGTTGACAGAAAGTGCTTCCATGAAGACAGATACAGCTTCTACTGGAGGAAACGACTCCAGCTTCACAGTAGAATTTCCATCACTATCATACTTCTGTCTCCATATTTGAAGAAGTGGAACGTGTTCCCATTCAAAATCTAAAGAGGCCATCAATTCATATATTGATGGGCATTCAAGCAGCTGAAACAAAGTCAACAGTAGCTAATCATCTGAAGAGGAAAGAATAAAAGAAAAACCTTAATAATTATTGTAACACACTTGCACAGGAAACATAAATTGACATCAGTCTTTCAAGTAGTGGAACTGATTTAAACATACTAAAATTAATAGTTTCACCGCAAATTTAAAGCATTAGACTGGGCAAGGAGGTTTCCCAATTGTTACAGAAGAAAATACAGAAGGATGTGAACTGGACAGGCTCATACAAGGGGTTGAAAATAGGGGGAGAGGAAACTATGGACAGAAATTAATAGAGTTAGCACTGTAGAGATACCAGTTGCTGCATACTCCATTTTGAAATAAAAAATTTCTGTTCCCATCCTTCAACAAATGAAGCCCCATTCAATAATGCTGAGCCTATATATCCAGGTGCACCTGTTAAAATTTTTTAAAAAAAGCATTTTATCAGATAACTTTTAAATGGGAGGTACAATATTGAGATTGGTATTAAACCAAATAAGTATTCTTGCCTCAAGAAGTTCTTATGTGGACCATGGTAAAAAGATTAGACTATGACAAAATTGGTTTTATGAAACTCAATGGTTGTCATCACCATTGCAACACAAAGTACACATATACATGTGGAACTTACACAGATTTCCAAAGCCGAAAAAACACAAACTACAGGGATACACAGTCCTCTTTCAATATATGCAGGAAACAAAGGACATGTTGACAATTAAAAATTATCCCCTTCTACTCAAAGGCACTTAGCATACAAATGATAACTGCAGAAAACAACACTATCCCAGTGATGCACCTAAACCATGGTTAAAAGGAAAACATACCTTGAAATGGTGCAGCTATTGCAATCCAATTTTTCACATACTTCTCAAAGATCTGCAATGCAGACAACTTAGTCAGTGATTGCATCACAATGAAGATAATAAACACAAAGATCTAGAACAGGTGAGTTAACTTGTCGAGGGTAAGAAAACGACAAACAAAATGAAATAACAGATCAAGACTAGTGGGGCTATTACGTCAACATGCAGGCTCATAAAACACTTCATCAAAATACCACCCATCGAATGAGTTATTATGTTTATTTTTCTTCCTCCAGATGCAATATAAACCGACTCAAGTTTAGCTGCCAGTCGCTCTAAAGTTCCCTGAAACCTGGGATGGAAACAGAATGTGGAAAGTTATAAGTATCAAATTATTCAAGATTTTCATCACACATGCATTTACAAACAGGTAGAAGTAATTTTTCAAGAAAAGAATAAGCGTATCTGATATGGACTCAGCTCAAATTCACACGGTTTTCCTGAGAAAGCAGTAAAATGTAACTGCAATTCCACAAAAAGTGGGGACTTGACCTGGTAGGTTCTTAAATCAGTAATAAGTGAATGCCACCCACCCATTCACGAACAACCATCCAAATCTATATGAACTATCTAGCAAATTCTGAGTCTCAGACGTATCTCTCACTTATTTTCCTAGTAAATTGACTATTTCAGCGACACATTTTGAGAAACAGAACATCAAACGTACAAAATCAGAGTAGCACATAACTCTTGCGAAATGCATGCCTATGGTTATATGGATCTTACTTACAGAGAAACCAAGAATTGTAAGATTGATAGAAATTCTACATATCCATGACATTACAGAAATCCACTAGAAGTCCAAAAAATTCAGCCAAAAAATCAGGTAGTTACCGATTGCTTTGGCGGAAATCATATCCAAACCCAAAGAGTGTTGTTCCCTCTTGGTATCCCCATTTGAGCATTTCAACAATCATGTCGTGAAAATAATACACACAATCACCACCAATAACCTGCAAAATGAGCACGGAGGAGAAAACGAGTGATTACAGAAACTTCGTACAATATTTAAATAGGAGAATTAATGTAAATATGAATCTACGGATGAACAAGGTCAAGGCACTGCTCACTGAATGATTGCAGAAACATGGTACATTATTCAAAGAGAACTTCTGTATACATGATTCTACTGAATGAGCAAAGTCAAGGCAGGACTCACCATATCGGGATCTAATGAGTCAATCGCATACAGCCCATATCTGTCTTCGGGAACCTCAATATGGGTGTCAGGATCCATTGTTACAGCTCTACCTGTATAACCATGTATTAGATAAAGATCGCATCTTTATTAAGCTGTGAAAGCAGTATCACATACGTAGATGGGAAAATGTATTTTCGAAAAATCATCAACAATCCCAAACAAGATTAACAGAGGCAGATGGCAGGCAACAAATAATCTGTGTTAGCAAACAGCAAATTAGAATAGAGAATAGCATGACCGATGGCTGGTCTATTGTCAATTAATTTCCAATCTCAATTGCTTTTTTGAAGATATCTCACCTCATTGAAGAAAGTTAGCACATCACTGTCCGAAATCTGGTTAAACAGGCCAACATACATCGCAGAATGCCTTTTCAGGAATTTTAAACAATAAGTCTCAGAAGAATTTTTCATTTTTATTAAATACAAACATAGTTTACTAACCGCACAAGTAAGTTTGAAGTATCTAGTTTTTTTAACCTATTGCTTGCAACCGGATATCAATGTGACAAATGTTCTTGAAAATTCAATAAACTGGGTTAAATAGAAACACGAGAGGAATAAAGTTTCTAAATAAAAATTAGAAATGATTTATCCAGCGACAGAACTAATATCAACAAATACCAAGCAATCACGGCCAGCTGAAGGAAAAACTATTAAAATTAAAACAGATAAAGTATAGCCAAAACCGCTAGTCAATAAAAGTGAACAATCAAGCCGATACATTTCATCAAACGCAATGAACATTCAAGGAGGCATGAAAAAAAAAAGACCTGTGGCAGGATCAAATTTAGACCAGAGCTTCTCCCGGAACTCGTGATCGGCCGCCAGAATCCGGACCCAGATCCGCTCTTTTTTACCGGTCTTATCATCGACGGAGTTGAGAATCGAACCGGCTATACCGGGCACAAGGAGAACAGGGTCTAGATTGGGGTCTACGTAGGACTGTTCCTGGCTCTTTTTACTGATTAGCTTCAACAACAGCTCCACAGACTTCACTATGTCCTCCAACAACAGCGCCATCGCCGGTCAAAACAATATTCGTGATATTTTCTCTCCCCCCAATTTTTTTTTTTAGAAAAAAAAGGTGACTCTATCAATTATGAGATATCGAATAGAATTCGACGAATTACTAGTGGTTATGGAATTTCTCGTTAGAGTCGACAGGAGCAAACTGCGGCCGGCTAAGGAGATTTCGTGATGGTGAAAGGCGGAGGCGAGCCGTGGTTGGTGAAGCAAAGCTACGACCATATCTGTATGTAAGCTGCTCAAATTATTTCATAATTGGATCAGATTTGGTGGCCATTGAATTACTATTTTACCCCTCTTCTGCACTCATTACGTTGGGCTACATTGTACCCAGTTTCCTTGGAGTTAAAGCCCAAAACATTGACGATAAAGTTCATGCGCAGGCCTCGGACAATGTTGTACAACAGTCCGTTGAAAAAGAAATATGTATAGTCCAGCCTTGAACAAAACAATCCTGTTGATGGGCCATTTCTTATTGGGCTTTCAAAGATAGAAATAACCAACGCAAACAAAACATACCGATGCTATCAACTTATTATCACATGCAACTACAAATTCATTTAACTAATATTAACTATTAGACTTGTGAATATCAACTATAATTGAAAAGCCTATCCTGCGTGGAGGGACACTAATCTTTATTTACAACCACCGGCCATGATCACATGAAGTTGTCAACTCTTTTTAAGCCGAATAATAAATAGAACCATGTGATCCATTCATCAAATATATTATATAAAGATTTAATGGCCCTTCATGTTATTTATGCCAGCCTTCCTTGTCTGTCTCATGTCGTCTTTGTTCTGTCAAACATGGACACAGGGAACTAAATGCCAAAAATCAACCCAAAGACAAAGTTCTTCTTTCCACAACTTTAATCGGGATTCAGCTTTCAAATGCGTTTCATTTTCTATCAATCAATCGGGTTAATTATATATTCAGATCGAGTGCTCTAGTTTTGGCCAAATTGCAAATTAATTTAATTGTTTACTAATCCAGCAAAAAAAAAATATTCGGCCAGATTTATGGCAGACTTAAGTGGGCTAAGTACAAAACGCTATGCATTTTGCTTCTGAAAAAACGTTAACCTTTATGTACAAACAGTATTGGAAATTAGATCAATAATTATATGGACTCGCATATGAAAATTATATGTTGTGGGTTGTTTAAGTCCGGATAAAATGATCCCCTAAAGTTTAAATTATTGGAATTTAATGTATCTAATAGGATGTTGTCTTTTATGTGTAACACTAAAGTTTAACTTCCTGTTTAATAATGAGCTAAATGGTAAATAATAGAATACAATTTAACAGGAATGTCTATATAATGGTCATGGTCCTCGGATCTATGCGTATAACACATTCCACTTTCTATAAATGCAAATATTTTCCATTATTCTCTAAATCCCAGTATTATAAATGATCTATAGAGATCAAAATGACTCTCAAAATAAGAACACATATATGTGAAAGATGAACAAACGGTTCTTATTGATAGTTAACTATATCTTCAGGTATGCTTCCGTTATAGTTTATTAGATTATTCTCAATGGTAACATGGCTTATTAAATATGATTTATGGATTATCTGACTTTCAATCTAACAGAAACAACATGCTAGAAGGGAGTATGTTTGATCAGTTCCTATAAAAGGTCCCTGCAATTTGTCCTGACCAGAGGACATAGCCCATGTGACACATCTTTCCAAAATCTGAGTGCATACAATTTTATTTAAGGATTCCGATATATAAAAAACATTTAATTCACACGTATAAATTATGTGGAATATCTATTACAACGTTGTCCAAGTTCTAGCAGAGCCATATATTTATGTGGCTTCAAGTTCTAATGCTGCCTCCTTCCGTTTTTTGTTAACCAGACGTCACACTAATCTTAGCTACACACTGGACTAACTTGTGTTTAGATATATATTTCACACATGATATATATGTAGAGCCATATTAAAACACATCCTTAGCAGCTTACGTGCTTTTGTTTCATTAGCTTACAAACAGTTTGCGTGTTCTTGTTTCTGGAATTTTCCTTAGATATTTTCGATTTCTTAACACTAAGGAAATCTTCTAACTGTTAGTCATTTTAAGAAGTTCGCGATCTGTTTTTCCCGAATTGATTTTAAGTCGCGATATATTTCTTTTCCCAGAGCTGATTTTAGGTCGCGATCTGTATCTTTTCCCAGAGCTGATTTTAAGTCGCGATCTGAATTCATTGTTCAGTCCGCTTGCGATCTGATTTCATTGTCCAGCCCACTTGCGATCTGATTTCATTGTCCAACTTGAGTTGACTTTGTTTGACTATTGTAATCCAGTCTGCTTATTTAAGTTGTTTGACTTTTTCTAATATGAGTTGATCAAACAGCCTAGAGCTCATTTTCTATTTTGGGCCAGTACGCTCGCGTTATATTCATGCTCCGAGCTGATTCAGCTTAGGTCCACTTGACTGATACAATAATTTCAAGTTTAATTCTTATTTCTTTTAGCTTTGATTCGTTCGAAGGTATAACTCTAATTTGTTAGAAGTTATACCCAATTTTCAAAAAGAAGTTCTTTGTTTGTTAGAAGTTATACCCAAGTTTCAAGAGAAGTTCTGTGGTTTAGAGCTTTGTTGTTCGTTTATGTCAGGTAGGTATGTTTAATTTGACAGCTTGGGGCATGCATTAATTATAGAAAGATAATGAGCCTATAACTTTTAATTTAACAAACAAAATTTGACGGATAACAAAAATAGTTGACATTATTAAATTGTCGGTGGTTCTATACGTAAAAGATCCACTCAATCTTGCTGTGAAATTAAAGGGAAACACTAGGGTTTGGAGAGACAACCTGTCTGTTTCCAAGAGTGAACCAAAAATCCCAGCACAGCAGACATTATATTTATGTACTCTCAGAGCGCGCACACACAATCACACACATATACATATATCAGCGTGCGAGCGTGTATTTATATACTGTATGTGGCAAGCATGACACCACAGCAACATATGTTGATTCTTCTAGCTGCTCAGTGTATGTTGTTGGTATGAGAGGCTGAAGCTGCCAGCATGATCTGACTCCAGTAATAGAAGGTCCCATTTTAGAGTTGCCATTCCCACAAACTTGCCAACGCGCATCAACTAGCTAGCTACCCCGGCCCCTTGCATGATCGATCAGACGTCGTATATAAATACATGTCGTGTGTATAGTTGTTGAACTTCGATACTTCGATTATTTTTGTGATGCGGCGTTTTCTTGTTTCGGACTTGTTTCCGAGCCATGGGCTAATGTTTGGGACTCGTTTTTATGGAGGTCAGGTCATATGGCAGCTTCAGCCACTCACCCACGATACATCTATATAAATTATGGGTATTTCGATCTCTTTCAGGATGACTGCATGTAGTACTACTGGCTGTAAGTTCTCTGATTATATCCCTTCAGTCTCCATTCAATAAATCAAACATTTAAGTGCCTTTTTTTCTCCTCGCTCGTATTGCATTCATATGTTTTTTTACGGATTATATTATGGGGGTGGCTTTTCTGTTTTAACTTGGATTCGAAACCACTTCTTTTATAGCCTAACATATTAAGAAGTACTTTTGTCACTACATTAAAGGCGTGTTGGCCTGCATTTCATGCTGCTTATCTGAGTTCTTTGTAGATTATTTGTTCAAAGAAATTAATTATAATTACTGCTAAATATATCTTATCAGTCCTAGTAATATAATTGCGGCACATTCTATGCACATATACATATATATATATATATATATATGATTATTTCAAGTAAAGTGATCCCTAGTTCTATCTTCTTTTTAACTCTCTCCTAAAGCAGAATCTGTGAATTTAATCTGTCATAATTTATCTATTATAAAATCAATTTGCAGTAAAGATCAGCATTGAATTCTACCAATTAAGGAGGTCCAGAAGCATTTTTATTTTATTTTTTTATGGGTTAGGGTTTGATTGCCGGCATACGCACGTGACTCGCCTTTAAAAGTCACTGAATATATTTAGTTAGTAGCCTAACCTAATATTGATTGCAACGGATTGAAAACCTGATGAATTAATATCTCTTCACGAGTTTTATACATTACGAAAATTTACAAACCGAATTTGAGTACACGTTTTTTATGGTGTTAAGTTAATTTATTGGAATTTACTCACAAACTAAATAAATTAATTCCATCGATCTCGACAAACTCGATGCATTGGTCCATAGAAAAATTGACAAATAAATAGTTTTAAAACATTAAATGAAATTTATATAATCATTTTAATATTGAAACGGTAGGAGTTGGGAGGGAATTTAACATTGAGAAAGAAATGTGTATTATGGAGCTGGATTGTTAACAATTTCTTTGGAATTACAAAATAGCTTCACTAACATTTAAAATTGTTGGCTATAGTTTAGATTTAATTACTGATAATATATATAAATTTCATAGAGTCTCTAACTTATGTTTCTTCTTAAAAAAATGAAGTGCACGTAAGAAAGAAAAAGATGTAAGAAAAAACTTTAATTATCGAATGCTAGCTACTCTACTAAATACTTAATTTTAAAAATTACCATTTTGAATTGAGTTTTTCTTAAACTAAACGTCATTTTCCCCCCTTAGTGATTAGGGATGGCAATTTTCCCCGTATGTTTGGTGGCCCGCGGGGAAAAGCCGAAATGAGACGGGTATGTGGAATATTTTATATCCTCGAATCAAATGGGGATGAGGATGGGGATGGTAATAGCATCCTCATCCCCGAAATCCCCGAACCCGTCCCGATAATGTGTGTATATATATATATATATAATAGAAATAATACTACTATTATTATTTAATAAAATCATATTACTATTCTTATTTCATACATATTTAGATGAATAAAAATCTTCCAAACTACGTAATAATCTAATAACATTTATATGCATATATAAGTTGTTCTTTAATAATATATTATTGAGTAATAAGAATGTGTAATAGATATATATAGTATCCGATATATTAGAAATATGTATGTATTAATAATATATATTAATATATAATATATATATGTATATATAATATTAGAGGCGGAGATGGGGATCCCCGTCCCCGAACCGATCCCCGCGGGGATGGGGATGTGGATGGGTATCCCCGAATTATTCGAGGGCGGGGATGGTAATGACAAAACCGGCCCCGCCCCATCCCGTTGCCATCCCTATTAGTGATCACGAAAATATCCATTTGTCTTAAACACAAATTATTTATTAGCTTCCTCCGTGGTAATTTTCACAGAACTAATTCGATCTAAAATTTCCTATATCATGTTTCAAATGCTCTATAACCATATGCACTACATAAATTAGGCACTCGATTAATCACTTTGTAATATTATGGATTGATAATTCTGCTTTAGAAAATGATTCTTGATATGGGACCTAGCTTAATCCAAGATCCAAGAATCGAGGAGACAAATTAATTGACCACAATTAAGCCTGCATTTATGTGATTGCTTCTGATCACAATTTTCAATTAAATAAATAAGAAATATTGTGAGAGGGGAAGTGCCTAACGAGTCTTTTGGTAAGATATCATCCTCACATGGGAGATCATATCTTAATTTTTATTATTATTGTATGTAGCAATCAGCCAACTGAAGGACAGAAAATCCGGGACTTCAGATCAGCCGTTGACTATTTATAGATAAATATAAAGAAATATCACTATATGGATTGATGAAGTTAAGAAATATCGATTTCAAGCCATTTGATTGAATCAAGTATCAAATTGTAAAGATTCGACTTTCAATAGTAGAGATTTGATAAGTATTAATAGAAATCATTTCTTAAATCAAATTTCCCTATAAATGAAATTCATCAATATTTGTATAACACTAAATTGATATTTGCTACCCACGGTGGTTCACAATGATTTGGTAAACACGTCAAATTAATAAATCCACGAATTTCATCATCGAGTTAATTTTAACCGATATTAACTGTGAAACAATCGTGCTGAACTAGCTAATGTGAGCAGCCATTGAACCACATTCTCCGGTTTTCAATTTATATAATTCTTTTATCAGATATACTTTGTTGTTGGCATGTATATATATATATAATACTGAAAATACCCATCTGAATAAATCGGAAGACAAAGAATATCAAGTTTCTTGTAAACTCATGAAAAAGAATGTGTGATGCCGATGGTTTTTGGCTATCAAGTTTTGGACGAGGTAAGAGGGTTCGAGACTCAAAGTCAAGCCTCTGGAAAAACATATGTATATATGGATCTGTGGCTAAGTAAACAGATCGACATATGTGACCCCCGATTTATAATTAAGTGGTGAAATGCATTCATATTAGGATATATATTTGGGAATATGGTGAGTTTGAAGGGGTACTTTTCATGTACAGCGCTGGCAAGTGTCAAATATACTTCATTCAGTAAAATGCTATGCGAAACAGATCGGTGAGGAGGTGATGAAACTTACGGCCACAGTTACCGACAGAGGGAGCGGAGACGTGGCAAGCAGCGGGCAAAGTGAAGGCCTTTTTCACATCAAGGGTGACCCCAAGCTGCGCGCTGTTTCTGAAAGTCTCGCAAAGGCAATCGGCGTCCGTCTTGAGCACCGTTTTTAGCCCGGAGCAGCACGTTCCCTCAGGCTTCTTGACGGTGCTTCCGGCCGTCACAAAGGATAAGCAGTCGGCCATGTTCAGCACCAAACTCGTGCAGTCCACTGCAGGCGCCGGAGCCGCGAAAGCGGCGGAACAGACAACGGAGAATAGCACGAGCACCGACAACGTGCAGAAGAAGGGAATGCTGCTGGCTGCGGCCATTCTTGCGTTGTGTATGTGTAGCCCGGCCGCGTGATTTGTGTATGAATTGGTTTTAGATATATATTCTACGTTTTCTTGATCAATAGGCATACAGTTTTCAGATTTATAGAGTCAGTAAAAGTTACACATGCATGTCATTTGGACTAATTATTTAGCTGCATGAAGTGGGAATTTTTTGAGTAGCTCAATTGCATGTGCCATCGCTCAGAATAATTGCAAAACATATATATATATATATAAATTTGATACGGTGGGCACACAACATGGGCACCAGGCTGACGTGGCTGTAGACTGAACTCAGCAGCTGATCATCTTGTGCAAAAAGTCACAACACCATAATAGTGTTTACAGCATGGCAGAGGGATCTCCTACCCCCTATCATGAATTTGAGTAGGGAATAGGAAAAAAATTTCATAAATCAATGTACTTTTCAAAAGTATTGTATCATATTTATCTTTTTATTCAAGATTTGTCTAGCTAGATCCAGTTACTATGATTAGGGCAAGAAAAAAGAAATATAGCATCCTCCATTCTAAAAAAAAAGTATTAGTTTTCAGATACACAGTTGTGTGCACTGCTCTAAAAAGCTGAACGTTGAGGGAATGATTGTGTGGCAAATGATTAGTAGGCCTCACCCCCATCGCACTAGATTTTCAAAAGGAAATTGAAGCTTTGAAATTTCTCCATCTGCTGATATCACACTCACACTCGTGTTTAAAAATGGAATATCATATGTGAAACTTGAATATATATAACATCAAGTATATATTCTGGTGAAAAACAATAGAAGTTTATAAAGAGACTGACTTCATATTAATTACATATATTGATGCCAGATTTTGACGAAACCCATTAACAAGAGTTCCAACTTTATTAATATAACATGCTTTAATTTTTCTCAGTTAATATGTTTGCAAAACTGAGATTTACTCCAAATTAAAAGATTCCTACTTTCTTGCCGTGCCATGCACCTTTTATTCACGCAAAAAAGTTGAGTGGGCGTGATAGCTTTCTTATGATTTGGGTTATTCCACGGCCACTTTTCCATTAAATCTGACCTTCACCTCACCTATGATGCACTAGCATGGGTCAAATGAGTGCGATTTCCTCTAGAAATATTTGAGCCTGTCGTACATGACTTATCTATGAAAAAAGTTAACCCATCAATGGGCTACACTCCTGTATAGTACAGAGGCCATTTGACCCGTACAAGTTGGTAAATCGAGGGATATGTACGAGTAGACATGGGCCCGGGAAAGATGACCCATATAACGGACGAATTCCCAGAGCATACCCCACAATATTTCAGTGAGGCATATGCTCCACACGAGAATCGAACCCGTGAAGCCGGGGAAATTATTCCCACATCATCCCAGATCTTACCAACTCGCATGTGTCCCTGGGGGCATGTTATATGTAATTTATGGATCCATGTGAGGTAACTTTTTTTTTTTTGTTAGATATCCTTGTGAGCTAATTTTTTTTTTTTTGTGACCAATATTATTTACAACTGAATAAAATGATGAATTATAAATCTATATTTACAGGTGAATTTAATATTAAAAAAGAGAGCCACTGGTCATATCATCAAAAAACTCGTGACCGATAATAAGAAAGAAGTTCCAACGCTCCACTATAGCAACTTCTGTTTACTATAAGAAAATTGTATGTAAAAATTAAACGTTAAAACACATTAAAGAACATTAAATTTTTATTTTACAGCCCCCTATATTTTAACCTCTTGGCTACACTCGTGGCCACAATTACTCTATCTCGAAATTAAATGAAGTAGGGTATAATATAGGCAAGGGTTATTGTCTAGGCATGCATAGTTTGGTTATCACCTATACTTATCTGACCTTAATTAGGTATTGAATTCTAATTTTTTTTATAATTTTAATATTTTTGTATAAACTAATTCTTTACCAATTGATCATTCGTAGCAGCATCCTAACCTACGTGGGAAAACAGAATATATTTATTTCGTTCGAACCATCGGAATGCGTACCCAATGGAAGGTGATTGTAATAAGACGAAGCTAATAGATTTTGATTTATTCATACAAACATTTAATACCCAAAAGTCAGAGATAATTATTTTTTTGTAGGGGGGGACTTATCAACTATCAATTATATATGTTCAGAATGGTGATTTTCAAACCTGTAAGTCAGAAAAATCGTACCAAATATTTAATACGTGGGATTACATTTTCTCTAACGTATTTTGAGAGAGGCGAGGTTCACGTTTCGTTATCCATGGTTGATGCATTCTAGATTATTTTATATAAGAAATTTTTAGAAATTTTTTGGAGGTTAAGTCATATGTGGTTGCCATAATTATATATATATATATATATATCCAGTCTGCATCGTATTGATGTAATGTCGAATATATATAATCGCCATGATGTTATTTCGTAATCAGCACAAATATAATGTTGACAAATCTATTTGCGCTAATATTATTTTCAGTTGACAAATTTATTAGGTCACTTAATAAACGTTAATTGCTGTCATGTCTGAAATCTATATTAAGCCAAGATAATGAAGTATCTAACTATGATTTCCAGGGAACTCTAATTTCATCCTATATATTTGTCACTTGCAAATTTTTTTTTTTTTAGAATATTGTCACTTGCAATATTGGTTCTTCATATAACATTGCGGATGTGAGTGCTGGGCTGCCGTAAATATTATCGAATTAATTAAGTTTGAAACTGATAGCATAAAGTAAGGAAATATCAAATATGGCTTATAATACACGTGGACAAAGACAAGATCTTCTAGTAAATTAATAGAAGAAAGAGATATCCAATCAACATGATTTGAGATGAAATAAGACTTCATCCTTGAAGAAGTCTTTGGTGCATGCATTGCACCCAAAAGAAACAATAAAAAGATGGCGCTGTTTACATTGATAACCCATTATTATGAAAATGGCGTAGGTGGGCTTGACTAGGGGTGAGCCAGACTTCGATTAAAGAGAAATAGTTGACTGAACCGAGTTGATATAGATATTCGGTTCGATTATTCTGAATTATTGATTTTTTTAAAATGGTCACTTCGGCTAATTTGCTGCGGTGAAGGTTCTCGATATTTTTAATCGATTAATCGAAATAACTGATATTTTATTTGCTATTATTTTATATATTTTTTAGGATTTATAGATTTAATATTATGAATATGTGAGTCCTAACCTAATTCTAAAAGCCCACAAAATGCTCGTATTTTCGTCAAATCTATTTGTACGCTGTTCACGATTCTCGACGATTATCTGATTCTCAATGATCTACGATCGTTCATTTGTGAGCTCGTTATATAATTTCTACTTTTATGGTTTGAAGTTTGAAGAAACATGTATAGTATTTGTTCCAAGATTAAATTATACATATGTATTTTTGTCAAATGATTTTTGTTTTATTTGTCTATGTAGTGTGATGTCCCCCATTAGTAGCTCGGGACCCGAGGACCAAGCATCGACCCTACCTCGTCAAGGGCGAAAGCAATCAAGAGGCGCGCATAGAGCTCGGAGCTCGGGATTTTGACCGAGGCCTTGCCATGCGCTCGGGAATAGCCCGAGCTCCTACGTTATGGAGAAGAGCTTTTAACCTGAGGAGACAACCTAAGTTCAAGGCATCTCCCGAGAACCCCAACCCGACGTGTTAAAGCACTTTCGCAAAAGGCGGAGAACGTGGGCCGGATTATGCGGAAGACGTGCGCACGACCTCACCCACGTCTCGACAGAATAGGCAAGCGAATCGATTCATCTGCTTAGCTCCTCTATAAATACCGCCATGTTTTGCTCCTTTTTGATTCATTCACTCTCTATTGCACACTCTGGCACACAGTTATACTTGCTCTCACTCTCTCGCGTTGATATCACCTGACTTAAGCATCGGAGGGGCTTCACCGGACACACTTCCGGCGCCCTCTGACGAGTGTTTTGTGGCTGCAGATCTCGACCCAACGCGCGACCTACTCTTAAATTGCCCGACGTCATCAAAATCCTCGGCGTAGCATCGTTTGCTCTCGGCTGAACTATTTGGCTACATCAATTGGCGCCGTCTGTGGGAAAACGAAGAAGAAGAAACCAAAATTCCACCAAGGAGGACCAAAGCTCGGGGTATTGAGGAAAACGGCAATACGAAGAGTACCACTCAGGGGTCGGAGAACTCCACTCTTACCCCCGCCCAGATAGCTGAGTTGGTAGCCACCACTGTGGCACAAATACTGGCAGGTCAACCTGCTCCACAACCGCCACCTAATCTCGATCAGCAAGCCGAGGAGATTAGGAGGATGCGTGAAGAGTTAGAGACTCGGCAAGCCGAGGAGATGAGAAGGATGCGTGATGAGTTGGAGAGTCAGCGAGTCGAGGAGATGAGAATGATGCATGAGGAATTGGA
>KV019099.1:67380-83838 GCA_001598015.1 Dorcoceras hygrometricum | reverse complement strand
ATTCCCGCACGGATACTGAGCTCAATTTTTTGAGCACTTGAGGAGGATTTGGGGAGTGCGACTTCCTAAAAGTCAACAGGGGTCAAATCGTGATTTCCCGCTGTTGAGGGGCAAAACGGTCATTTTGCACTGGGGTTCTGAAAAATGGTTTTTCAGATCATAGTATTCAGTTTTGGAAACCGAGTCGATCGGTCCGATCTGATCGGCGATCGGAGTTACGATGAAGTCACGGTGATGGGGATGAACTGAATGTTCATCCGTTGGACCCGGGTCCGTTGGGCCGGTCCAAGTCCATCACCAAGTCTATTTAATATAGACTTAGGCTTCATAACATAATACAAACTTAATCATAACCCTAGCATCAAAGGCCGCCACCCCTCTCCTCAAACCTCACGCCGCCGCCGCCGGTGCATGCCGCCGCCGCCGCCGGTGCATGCCGCCGCCGCCGCCGCCGCTTCATCGGAAATTGTTCCAGCCCATCTTTCGAGGAGAATCCGTCCTCGTCGATCTAGTCAGGCCTTCTAGTGCAGGCTGACGAAGGAGTCTCGTAACTGATGTTATCTACCGCCGCCTACCGTGAAGTGCCGGTTTCTTTGCGATACTGGTCGGAGCCAGGCACGAGTTGCCAGAAAGGTAACCCCGAGAAACACCCTATGAATGTCATAGATTGATTTGTTTATTGAATTGTATTGATCGTCTCCCGGCCCAATTTTGTTCTTCCGCTGCCTCGCCGGGAGGCGTGATCCGGATCCGCCGTGGTTCCCCAACAGTCGTAAGTTGTCTTCTGTAATGCCCAAAATAATTAAGAAGAGATTTGTAAATAATCGATTTTGATAAAGCTTGATATGAGCTCGGATTTCTTCTGGAAGTGTTGGGTGATTAAGGAACTTGGTATCGTTAAATCGCGCTAAGTGTGGGAACCAGACGAAGTAACCAGGCGAAGCAATTTGAGAAAATCAGCAGGAGGTTACTATAGCTCGCGACTGGTTGGATTTTGAAATTCAGTTGAAGCGTTAGTATTGGGTACAGTTGGACGCAGACACGCGAATACAAGGATCAATGAGGAAGCGCCACGTGTTGCTTACTCCACGAAGAATCAGCAGCGAGAGTTCGTTACGTATCTGCTGGTTTATGTACCTGCTGGTTTATTGATGTATCGGTTGCGACGTCGTCGTTTTGGTAATAAGCGCGAACCAGTCGAGGCGAGTATGTGGAAATTGGTTCCAGATGAGAGAATACGTTTTGACTTATGAATAGGAACCTCTATACGATATAGTTTTGTATGAATTAGTGACCAGTCGATGGTTTGTTGTATCTGCTGGTTAACCAGTATAGGGAACAATGCGATGTCGTTTGATTTATGAACAGGAATAGCAATACGTCACCGTTTGAATAAAGTAGCGAAATCAGTCGTGGGAATAGGAGAGCGACCAGCTGCTGGTTTCTTTTAATAGAGGTGATACCAGCTGATGAAATGTAACGACGTCGTTGGAATTAGTTATAACGACATCGTTTTGATTTTCGAAGTATTGCGACTGGATTCATGTTGCGACTGGTTGCTACTACAGCTGGTTGTTGCTTCTGCTGAAGAACAAGAGAATGATATTCGAACAGCAACTGAGGAAGATCAACAGCAGTTGAGGAATCTGTTTATCGTTATCCACTTTCGAAGCGGTGGGAGTATATCCTGTTTGAATACTCAACATAACACGTGGAATTCGTACCGATTGCTTTGGAAATTCCACCAGAACCAGAGACTAGCACTTATAAATAAGATTGAATTCGAATACTGGGAACACCGTGACTATTAATATTGAACTGTGATTCTGTAAAGTTCCCTGGAAGTGTTGAAACATATTTTGAAATCAAGAAGTGAAGTGTTGTCAAAACAGAGCATACGAAGGTATAATTTGACAGAAGAGTCAGGGATTAGATTACTCGAGAATGATATTTCTTGAGTATCCCGTTGAAATCACATACATATTTGATTACTATTCTTGATTTAGAACTGTTCTTGATTTAGAACTTGAATGGTTTCTGTGTCGATCCATCACAGGTAGTGGATCTTTTATATTTGCATGACATTGCATATTGAAGAGAATTGAATTGATTCTAATGCCCAGGACTGAGTTGGCCTGATTTTCGAAGCCGGAGATGGTTTCGATAGATGAATATTCATGTCAAGATCGGATACGAATCTTGATGGCGTCGAACTGATATGGAATCAATTCTGAGATCGAAGAAGAGAAACGAAATCATGTCATTGCATTGCATTGTTTTACAGTTGATACACTGTTATTTGCTTTATTGATATTATTTGTACCTGCTGATTATACTGAGATGATTCTCATCGGAGTTTATCCGGCTGTTGTTGTGTTTTGTATGTGTGCATGACAACAGGAGGAAGAAGCTAGTGGGGAGCAACCAAGGGTAGCGAGAGATAATTACCTAGATGCTGGATCAGCAGCAGGAAGAGTGAACACCAGCTGATAGTATTGGGTCTTAGGTTGCTCAAATCTGGTTTTGTATGTAAAAAGTAAACGTGTACTAGTAAACTTAGCTTGTACCTGCCGAGAACAATGATGTGTTTTCATAAATGAATAAAGTTTACGATACAAGCTGAATTCTCCTTTAAGCTTCTGCTGGTCGAAACAACGCTTCTGCTGAAAATTTTATTCTCTTATATACGAACCAGATTAGATTTAATAAACTTGTTTAGTTTAATTTAATAACCCACTGATTGAGATTAGAGACTTAATTGTGAGCAGAGACCCTCACATCTTCACTGGCAAAAAGTGAGCAGATTTCGTAAGTCTATCTATAATAACCCAAATAGAATTATAACCTTGGGTAGTCCCAGGCAATCCAGTCACAAAATCCATGTCTATACATTCCCACTTCCACTCTGGAATGGGCAATGGTTTCAACATTCCTGCTGGTCGCTGGTGTTCAGCTTTCACCAGTTGACACGTTAAGCATTCAGAGACAAATTTAGCGACGTCTCTCTTCATTCCCGGCCACCAATATAACTTCTGAAGATCTTTGTACATCTTAGTGGTTCCGGGATGCACAGAATATGGAGCTGTATGGGCCTCCGTCATCACATCTGATCGCAAGGTTCCTGCTTGAGGCACCCAAATTCTTCCCTGAAATCTAATTATTCATCCTTCTGAGAAATAGAGGTCGCTTCCTCTTTCTTTATCCTGTTTCACCCATTTCTGGAGCTGCTCATCTATCAACTGTCCTTCACGGATCTGGTCTAACAGATTTGACCTCACAGAGATATCTGCTAAAACTATAGCACTACCGCTGGGCACTATTTCTATATCAGACTTCTCCACTTCATACGCCAAAGACCTTTGGACAGACAGCTGGGCTAAACCCACGGATTTTCTACTTAGAGCATCAGCTACAACGTTGGCTTTCCCTGGGTGGTAGCTGATTGTACAGTCATAATATTTCACCAGCTCCAGCCATCTCCTCTGCCTCATGTTTAATTCTTTTTGGGTGAAAAAGTATTTCAAACTTTTGTGATCTGTGAATATGTCAGGCCTCGTGCTCACAACAGAGTAAAATCACATAAACACAAGCGGAAGCTACTAAAAAGCGGGTAAAATTTTTGGTTTTGGCCTGACGGTTTAAAATAATATAATTTAAAATACGACAATACTCAAAATAGATATCCCAGTTTAACAAAACCACCACAACAAACGGTATAGCATCAACATGTATCAGATACCTGGTAACAACCACAAGATACAACAAAAGCACAGGGCATCCCCTGGCTAACAATACTGATACATAAATATATGCTATACGCTACTGGGACACTCTATCCACCACCTGGGGCACCTCCAGCCGGGTAAGCTCCACGACCAGCTGGATAACCTGAAAAACATAACAGGCAAGGAAAACAACCCAAGCCCCAGAGGGACATGGGGTCAATCCCCAGTACGGAGAGCAACTATAAAACAACAGTAAACAGCAAGAATAAAATGCAGATGCTATGCATGAGACCAGGGACAACAGCCGGAGGCTACAACCAAGTAAGGGAGCCAATGAACTCAATGCACAGCTCAACGGAATCTACAACAAACGGTGGCCACGGGGTGTGTTCAAAGTGTGGTAATGAGTCACTCGCCTTGACACCACACCCGAATACCAGATGCATCAAACAGCTCGACCTGCCTTTGCCCAACCTATGAACTGTGGTAGTTAACCACTCGGCGCATAGGGGCTAACAAACCCAGCAGGGAGATGAGAGTGCGGTATCGCCGCTCGCCCTCGCATCCTGGTAAGAACAGAGCAACAACAACGAAACAATTGCTGCAAAATCTGAAATGAGATGATAATACGTGTATGCAACATGCTGGAATAACAAGCATATAAACATATGCAAAACAACAACCTCAACAGCACGCATACACAACATAACTCACGGCATCTCACAAAACAGCATTCTCACAAGGCAACTACACACAGCAGCCACAACAAATCCAGCAACTACAATTTATCCAAGCCATACACCCGCTGCATTTACAAGCTCAACCCATACCTTCCAATTTCTGTGCAACGATTACCACAACAAAGAGCCTGAGAGATCTGATTCCAACACCTGCTAAAACACACGGCGCACAGAACTCAGACTACACAGAAGGTCACGACCATAACAATAACTTATGGCTGGGAGTTATACAATACACCCAGCGATCAATCATCCTAATAAGCTCAACAGGAAGCTTAAATAAAGGCTAAGTCTAAGATCTCAACAGCAAATCGAAGTTCTACCTGCACGCACACACACGGCCGGAGACAGCAACTTCGTGATCTCTCTCTAGCCAACTACAGCCTCCACAAAGGGGTGTAGGATGAAAGAGCTTCTCGAAAGGAGTCCAATGCTACCTCGAACGTCTAAAATGATGTCCGGAAACGACGGGAATTCGTCGGAGAAACTCACGGTGAACAGTGTTCTAGGGTTCGAAGCGAAGAACAATAATCGGGGGAAAATTTCTCTAAGTATGTGATCTGGTTAAATAAAATGAAGGCCACACCTTCTAATATAAATACACACGTGAAATCTGTTTAATACATTCACCGACACAATCAGCCGACGCTAAAGATGTTCCCAAATCAGCAGCTGGATAAACCAACAGCTGGTCACTAACCCAACGGCTGAATATGCGCTACAACAGATTCCTACTGTTGGAAACTAAAAACTGCCAACAACTGAACAACCCAACGGCTGATCAAACACCACGTGAAATCTTGCGACAGCTGATGCCTAACGAAAAATCAACAGCTTGTTAAAGAGCTCTACCCCAAAACGACGTCGCTCAAAACCACGGAGAAGTCTGAAAACTAAAAGCTTTAAAAGTTGGAGAAATCTGGAACTAACGCTACTAAGATCTGAACAACAGCAAACGCACTAATCGCTAAAACGACGTCGCACAGCACCATGGGTGAAATATGATTGCTAACGCTAAACCCAAATCTCAGGCCACAGATCTCTCCCACAAGCGTTCACCAAAACGGCGCCGTAGCAACTTATCTAAACGACATCGTTTTACACTCAACACAAAAACACGCTGCTAAGGTCTGAACAACAAGCGCTAATCGCTAAAACGACGTCGCACAGCACCATGGGTGAAATATGATTGCTAACGCTAAACCCAAATCTCAGGCCACAGATCTCTCCCACAAGCGTTCACCAAAACGGCGCCGTAGCAACTTATCTAAACGACATCGTTTTACACTCAACACAAAAACACGCTGCTAAGGTCTGAACAACAAGCGCGCTAACAGATTACAAATCAGATCCTAGCGCTAACGAAATATCAGATCTCTCCTAAACGGCGACGTACAAGCTTCTACAATATAAAATGCGCTGCGCAGACCTCTATATACAAGCGCAACAGATCTCACCTAACTACGCGACATCCAGACCTCACAAAACGACGGCGTATTGATCTTGCGCTACCAATTACGCGCGGCGACCAGATTTAGCAAGAAATCCGATAGATCTCACCAACAATTCAGATTTCTCACAAAATCAGATTTCAACTCGAAAATATCAAAATTTCCAGAATTGCTCCAAATGTGAAATCTGACCCGAAAATACAAACAAAACCTTCAAACAGAAATCTGAACCACCAGAAATCTTACAATTCGATTAATTCCAACCAAATTAATTTTTAACACATTTTCAGGTCTCACATTTCTCCCCACTAAAAAGGATTTCGTCATTGAAATCACACAACAATTCTGAAAATACAACTCACAACAGGTTATCAAAACAGAAATTCGCCTAACACATGGCCAAGAGTTCAAGATAACTGAGCAAGCAAATAACAACAACTAGGAAAGAATTACAACCAAAATTACAACTACTGGGAATCTAGCACAACAACTACTCAAACAGATGCGGCCACTCGCGCTGCATCTTTTCTTCCAGCTCCCAAGTAGCTTCTTCCCTGCCATGCTTGCTCCATTGCACCATCACCAATGGAATGGTGTTATTCCTCAATTGTTTCTCTTTTCTACTAAGGATCTGCAAAGGATACTCCTGATAACTCAACGTCTGATCTAGCTCTACCTCGTCAGTTCTAAGCACATGAGATGGATCTGGCTCGTACTTCCTCAACATGGAAACATGGAAGACATCATGTAGAGAAGACAATTCCGGAGGCAACAACAGCCGATACGCTAACGGGCCAATCCTCTCAACGATCTCATACGGTCTGACGTAACGAGGGGCTAACTTTCCCTTGTGACCAGAGCGCATAACACTGCGAAACGGAAAAACTTTTAGAAATACCTGATCACCAACCTAAAATTTTAGAGGTCGACGCCTCTTATTTGCATAACTGGCTTGGCGATCCTGGGCAGCTTTCATCCACTGTCGAATTAGATCCACATGATCCTTCATTTGCTGCACAAATTCTGGGGCAGATAGCTGCTTCTCCCCCACTTCTTCCCAACATACTGGCGATCTGCACTTCCTGCCATACAAAGCCTCAAACGGCGTCATGCAGATCGTCACTTGATAGTTGTTATTGTAGGAAAACTCCACTAAAGACAAAGCGTCTTGCCAACTACCACCAAAATCCATCAAAACAGCTCGTAACATATCCTCCAACGTCTGGATAGTTCTCTCAGATTGGTCATATATCTGGGGGTGATACGCTGTACTCATAGACAATCTGGTACCTAGAGCTGCTTGTAAACTCTTCCAAAACCTGGAAGTAAACCTTGGATCTCTGTCGAAAATGATCGAAACAGGCACACCGTGCAATCTAACCACAAAATCCACGTACAGTTTCGCCATTTTCTTCAAAGAAAAGGTCATACCGTAGGGAATAAAATGTGCAGACTTCGACAATCGGTCGATAACCACCCAAATAGCATCACATCCTCTGCTGGTACGAGGCAGATGCGTCACGAAATCCATCGCTATGTGCTCCCAATTCCATTGGGAACTTCCAAACTCTGCAACAGACCATCGGGTCTCATCCTCTCGGCCTTTACCATCTGACAGTTCAAACAACGAGCGACAAAACCAGCAATGTCGCTCTTCAGGACAGCCCACCAGAAGTGCGGATTTAACGCATGGTACATCTTCCGTGCACCAGAATGAACACTGTGTCTACTGCTGTGCACTTCCCGAAGGATCTCCTCCTTCAAATCAATGAGGTTAGGCACAACCATCCTGCCACGAAACCTCAAGCAACCAATAGAAGAAACGGAATATTCCTCAAGTTCTCCAGCCCTGACCTTTAACTTCAACTCGTGGATGGAAGGATTAGTCCTTTGAGCCGCTCTAATACTAGAAACAATTTGTGGCTCAACTTGGAAAGAAGAAACCACAACACAATCCTCAGCCGGATAGAATCTCCAACCGGTAGTATTAAGATGCTCCTGATCCTTAGAGATATACAACGAAGCAAGCATCTCACTAGTCTTCCTGCTCAAAGCATCGGCCACTACGTTCGATTTCCCAGGCTGATACTTGATCTCGCAATCAAAGTCCTTTAGCAGCTCCATCCACCTACGCTGTCTCATATTCATATCGGGCTGCGAAAATAGATACTAAAAACTTTTGTGGTCCGAGTACACCACAAATTTGCTCGCCATACAGGTAATGACGCCAGATCTTTAGCACAAAAACCACCGCTGCTACCTCCAAATCATGGACTGGATAACGAGTCTCAAGCAGTTTCAACTGCCATGAGGCATACGCAATACTCGACCATTCTGCATCAAAACACAGCCCAATCCATTGAGCGAAGCGTTAGAACAAACAACGAAACCACCTGATCCGGACGGTAGAGCTAACACAGGTTCAGTAGTCAGCTTCTCTTTGATCAATTGAAACGCATTCTCGCATTGCTTAGTCCACACAAACCTCTTGTCCTTCTGAGTCAATTGAGTCATCGGCTTTGCTATGCTACAAAATCCTTCAATGAAACGACGGTAATATCCAGCCAAACTCAAGAAACTGCGAATCTCCGACACATTCCTGGGACGCTCCCTATTCAAAACAGCATCAACCTTACTGGGATCCACAGAAATCCCCTCGGCTGAAATAACATGACCCAGAAACACGACGCGATCCAGCCAAAACTCGCACTTGAAGAATTTAGCGTACAACTGCTGGTCTCTCTACGTCTGAAGGACAATTCGCAAATGCTCCTTATGCTCCAAAGGAGTCTTAGAATATACCAAGATGTCGTCAATGAACACTATCACGAACTGATCTATGAACTCTCTGAAGATCCGGTTCATCAGATCCATAAATACTGCAGGCGCATTGGTCAACCCAAACGGCATAACCAAGAACTCAAATTGTCCGTACCTTGTACGAAAAGCAGTCTTTGCGACATCTTTATCTCTTACTCTCAGCTAATGGTACCCTGAACGCAAGTCAATCCTTGAATACACCGCAGCACCTTGCAGCTGATCAAACATATCATCGATCCTGGGTAAAGGGTACTTGTTCTTAATAGTCGCTTTGTTCAGCTGGCGGAAATCAATGCACATCCGCATTGAGCCATCCTTGTACGAAAAGCAGTCTTTGCGACATCTTTATCTCTTACTCTCAGCTAATGGTACCCTGAACGCAAGTCAATCCTTGAATACACCGCAGCACCTTGCAGCTGATCAAACATATCATCGATCCTGGGTAAAGGGTACTTGTTCTTAATAGTCGCTTTGTTCAGCTGGCGGAAATCAATGCACATCCGCATTGAGCCATCCTTCTTCTTCACAAACAAAATGGGGGCTCCCCACGGCGACATGCTAGGTCGGATAAAACCTTTCTCCAGCAAATCTGCACCTTGAGTTCTCTCAACTCCGCAGGCACCAAACGATACGAGGCACGAGAAATCAGAGCTGTGCCAGGCACCAGCTCAATGCTGAAGTCAATCTCCCTCCTTGGAGGAAAACCAGGGATCTCCTCAGGAAACACATCGGGAAAATGTCGCACCACGGGGACGTCACTGAGTTGCACACGGGAAGAAGAAGATGCATCCAAAGCGTAAAATCAAGAAACCAGCATTCCCTAAGGACAACAAACTGAACATCTCCATCGCTGAGACTAACGGGATCTTCGATCGAGAATCCTGGCCGTAGAAGTCCCACTTCTCGCCAGACGAAGGCCTAAAATGAACAATCCCATGGAAACAATCCATGGAGGCCCCATAGTTGGACAACACATCCATCCCAACGATACAATCGAAATCCCACAACATCAGAAGAATCAGATTCTCCACCAACACATGCTCCCCAAATCTCAAAACGCCATCTAACAAAACCTCCTGGGAAAACAGGCTCACACCGCCAGGGGTAGAAACAGAAACAACATCGTGCAAAGGAATGGTACACAGACCATGCTCAATAACAAACGAATCAGAGATGAAAGAATGCGAGGCACCGGTGTCAAACAACATACGCGTAGGAAAATCAAAAACAAGAAAAGTACCTGCGATCACCCTGCTCGGCGTCTCCTCCGCCTGCTCCCTAGTCATGACTTTGGCCTGAGCATGCTGAGGTCCAGAATAGAACGGCTGAGACGACTGTCCAAATCGCGACGGACCAGGCTGCTGAAACGGCCTGAACTGAGTCTCACCAATCTTGTGCTGCTGAAACTGAGGGGAACGACCCCTAGACTGTCCTCCACGACCCTGAGACGGAGCTGCGGCTGGCTGCAATCCAGCGACGGACACACCCTAGCAAAATGTCCATACTGACCGCAAAGATTGCAAGAGCCCTGAACACGACACACTGGGTCGATGGATGCTTGCCACAACAATAACCATAGAACTCAGCCCGAGAACCACTGCTACTTGAGCTACCTGAACCAGAAGATCCAGAACCAGACTTCTTCTTGAACTGTTGACCGCGGGGTCGAAACCTCTGACGGCCAGACTGCTGTGCCACCTGAGGCTGCTGCTGCTGCTGGGGATGATGGGCTGACTCAGAAGACTGCGAAGACTGTGCTCCCTGAACAGCAGGACGACCACCCTGCGTTACCAACTGCCTACGAGCACGACGACTCCGCAAACCCTCCTCAATATCGATAGCACTATCCATTGCTTCAGCATAAGTCTTGGGTTTGCTTTTCAGCACCATTTGATACAGTTCCTCATTCAAACCCAATAAAAATATGGTCCTCTTGGACCTCTCCCGGCCAGAAACGTGCGGTACGTACGCCAACAAAGAAGAAAACTTCCTAGCATACTCCCGAACAGACATCGATCCCTGATCCAGATGATCAAACTCCCGCTCACGGGCATTCACATATGACTCAGGAACATACTCCTGCCTAAAATTCTCGCAAAAGCTGTCCCAAGTAATCCCAACGCCGGTCTCCACAAAGTACTAGAAGCACCTCGCCACCAGCGCTCTGCACCCTTTCTAAGCTGAAGGGTCACCAAGCTCAACCGAAGCTCGTCGTCATACTGGACACGATCGAAAAGACCAGTGATGTTCCAAAGCCACGAATCTGCATCCTCGCTCGACTCGTCGCCATTGAAAACCTGAGGGTTCATCCTCTGAAACCTCGCTATCACAACATCTATTCTCTCTACAGGGGTAGGCAAAACCTCAACCTCCTCCTCTTCATCATGGCTACTACGAGTACGACTAGGAGCATTACGTCGATCCTCATTCTGCCTCTCCGACTCCTGAAACTGCCCCTACCTCTAGCCCTACGTCTACGCGGCATCTACGAAGGCACTCAACAGGATAAGGCAACAGAGAACAGATACAACATAGATATCACAACAATATCCAGCACATAATCACATAGGTCAAGAACATGCAACACACGACACTGTGCCTAGACTCAAGTGTTATCAAAGAAATTGAGCTTATCCCAGCTTAAGCTCTGATACCAAAAATGTCAGGCCTCGTGCTAACAACAGAGTAAAATCACATAAACACAAGCGGAAGCTACTAAAAAGCGGGTAAAATATTTGCTTTTGGCCTGACGGTTTAAAACAATATAATTTAAAATACGACAATACTCAAAATAGATATCCCAGTTTAACAAAACCACCACAACAAACGGTACAGCATCAACATGTATCAGATACCTGGTAACAACCACAAGATACAACAAAAGCACAGGGCATCCCCTGGCTAACAATACTGATACATAAATATATGCTATACGCTACTGGGACACTTTATCCACCACCTGGGGCACCTCCAGCCGGGTAAGCTTCACGACCAGCTGGATAACCTGAACAACACAACAGGCAAGGAAAACAAATCAAGCCCCAGAGGGACATGGGGTCAAACCCCAGTACGGAGAGCAACTATAAAACAGTAGTAAACAGCAAGAATAAAATGCAGATGCTATGCATGAGACCAGGGACAACGCTACTGGGACACTTTATCCACCACCTGGGGCACCTCCAGCCGGGTAAGCTTCACGACCAGCTGGATAACCTGAACAACACAACAGGCAAGGAAAACAAATCAAGCCCCAGAGGGACATGGGGTCAAACCCCAGTACGGAGAGCAACTATAAAACAGTAGTAAACAGCAAGAATAAAATGCAGATGCTATGCATGAGACCAGGGACAACATCTGGAGGCTACAACCAAGGAAGGGATCCAAAGAACTCAATGCATAGCTCAACGGAATCTGCAAAAAACGGTGGCGACGGGGTGTGTTCAAAGTGTGGTAATGAGCCACTCGCCTTGACACCACACCCGAATACCAGGTGCATCAAACAGCTCGAACTGTCGTTGCCCAACCTATGAACTGTGGTAGTTAACCACTCGGCGCATAGGGGCTAACAAACCCAGCAGGGAGATGAGAGTGCGGTATCGCCGCTCGCCCTCGCATCCTGGTAAGAACAGAGCACAGCAACGAAACAATGGCTGCAAAAGCTGAAATGAGATATAATACTTGTGTGCAACATGCTGGAATAACAAGCATATAACCATATGCAAAACAACAACCTAAACAGCATGCATACACAACATAACTCACGGCATCTCATGTCAGGCCTCGTGCTCAAATCAGAGATAAAACATACAAACACATGCGGAAGCTACTAAAAAGCAGGTAAAATTTTCTCTTTTGGCCTGACGGTTTACAACAATATAATTTAAAATAGTGAGATACTCAAAATAGATATCCCAATTTAATAAACCAACAAAACAACACAGTAATATCATCAGTATAGCATACGAACACAACTATCAGACTCCAACCACTGGATACAACAATGAAGCACAGGGAATCCCCTGGCTAGCTCAACTAATACATATAAATATGCTATACACAACTGGGATACTCCAACCACCTCCTGGGGCACCACCAGCTGGGTTAAAACCACGACCAGCTGTAAAACCTGGATTTCCTGAAAACAACACAAACAGGGAAAACAACCAAGCCCAAGAGGGACATGGGGTCAAACCCTAGTACGGAGAGCAACTATAAAACAGCAGTAAACAGCAAGAATAAAATGTAGATGCTATGCATGCAATCAGGGACAACAGCCGAAGGCTACAACCAAGGAAGGGAGCCAAAGAACTCAATGCACGGCTCAACTGAAATCTGCAACAGAATATGTGGCCACGGTGAGTGTAGGACATGTGGGTGCTACCCACTCACCCCTACTCGCCCACCCTTACCAGATATCGACAACCCAACCTATGAACTGTGGTAGCTAGCCACTCGGCGCATAGGGGAAATGAGAGTGCGGAATCACCGCTCGCCCTCGCATCCTGGTAAGAAAACAGAGAAACAATAGCTGAATGGAATGCGTGTATGCAACATGCTGGAACAACAAACATATAACCATAGCAACACAACAATTACACACGGTAAGCATACACAGCTCTCACACAGAGCAACAACACCGCACGACAATCCAAACACAGCCATCTCGCAATTTATCCAAGCCAGGTTCCACGCTCAATTACAAGCTCAAGATCCGTACCTCAATTATGTGCAATAACTACCACAACAAGGAGCCCGAGAGATCTGGTTAGAAACCTGCTAAACACACAACGTACAAGCATAAATCTCACGGGTCACAAGCTCAAAACCCACGGCTGGAGTTACAACTCAAAACCAGCAACTAATCAACCCATACAACTTTAGCAGGAAGCTTAGATGAAGGCTAAGACTGAGATATCAACAACAATTCAAAGTTCTACCTGCACGCACCAACACGCGGCCAAAATCAGCAACTTTGCGATCTCTCTCTAGCCAACTACAGCCTCCCAGAAGGGTATCAATCGAAAGAGCTTTTCGAGAGGAGTCCAACGCTACCTCAAACATCAAAAACGGTGGTCGGAAACGATGGGAATTCACCGGGAAAAATCACGATGAACAGTACTCTAGGGTTCGAAGAACAGAGGTCGACAATCGAGAGAATAATTCGCTAATTATGGGATCTAGTATCTCAAATCGAAGACCAAGTCTTCCTATAAATACACACGTGAAAGCTGGTTAAGAAGTCCATCGACAAAACCAGACGACGCAAAACCACCCAACGACTGGTTATTAAATCCAAAAGCTGGATTGTCTAACACCCAAAGTTGGTACCAGACGTTACATCGAAACGCTGCGTTCCAACTTAGTAAAATGGCGTCGCATAAACCCAGCTGCTGGTCGCTAACCCATCGACTGGATTCCTTAGCGCTAACTAAAATGACGACACACATTCTGCGTCATCCAGTCGCTAGCTCTCGCGCAAAACAACCAGACGCAAGCTACAATAGAGTTGACTGGCGTTGACATCTGCCCTCGGCTAGACAACCAGACGAAACACACGAAAAGAGACCCTCGCAGCTGGTACCAGACGCAACACTCAAAACGACATCGTACCAACTTAACTAAATGCTGTCGTTTCCCGCTCGATACAAAACACGCTAAAACAACGTCTGATCAACAAAACGTGCTACCATACTTCACCTAAACGACGACGTTTAGATCTCTTGCGTTACCAATTACACGCTGCGGCTGGATTTCACCACCGACCAGCTTCTAACTCAAAATATCAAAATTTCCCGAATTGCTTAAGATGTTAAATCTGACCCGAAACGCAAACCAAACTTACATACAGAGATCTGAACCACCAGAAATCCCTAAAATCCGATTAATTCCAACAATTAATATTAATTAAATTTTCAGGTCTCACATTTCTCCCCCACTAAAAAGGATTTCGTCCTCGAAATCGGACAACAATTTTGGTACACAACACAGCAGCAAAATACAAAACAGGGACTCGCCTAACACATGGCCAAGAGTTCAAAATTACTGAGCAAACAATTAACAACAACTAAGGAAGAAATACAACCAAAAGCTACAAACTACTGGAAATTTAGCTCAACAGCTACTCAAACAGATGCGGGCACTCGCGCTGCATATTTTCATCCAGCTCCCAAGTAGCTTCTTCCCTTCCATGTTTGCTCCATTGTACCATCACCAACGGAATGGTCTTATTCCTCAACTGTTTTCTTTTCTGCCAAGGATCTGCAAGGGATATTCTTGATAGCTCAAAGACTGATCTAGCTCAACCTCGTCTGTTCTAAGCACATGAGACGGATCTGGCTCAAACTTCCTCAACATGGAAACATGGAAGACATCATGTAGAGAAGACAACTCTGGCGACAACAACAGCCGATACGCTAAAGGGCCAATCCTATCAACAATCTCATACGGACCAACATAACGAGGGGCTAACTTTTCCTTGCGTCCAAAACGCATAACACTGCGAAACAGAGAAACCTTGAGAAACACCTGATCACCAACCTGAAACTCTAGAGGCGATGCCTCTTATTCGCATAACTGGCTTGGCGATCCTGGGCATCTTTCATCCGCTGTAGAATAAGATCAACATGATATTTTATTTGTTGCACAAATTCAGGGGCAGATAGCTGCTTCTCCCCCACTTCTTCCCAACATACTGGCGATCTGCACTTCCTGCCATACAAAGCCTCAAAAGGCGCCATGCCAATCGTCACTTGGTAGCTGTTATTATAGGAAAACTCCACTAAAGACAACGTGTCTTGCCAACTACCTCCGAAATCCAACACAACAGCTCGCAACATATCCTCCAACGTATTGATAGTTCGCTCAGATTGGCCATCTGTCTGGGGGTGATACGTGGTGCTCATCGCCAATCTGGTACCCAAAGCTGTTTGCAAACTCTTCCAAAACCTGGAAGTAAACCTCGGATCTCGGTCAGAAATGATCGAAACAGGCACACCATGCAGTCTAACAACAAAATCAACGTACAGTTTCGCCATCTTCTTCAACGAGAAGGTCATCCCATAGGGAATAAAATGTGCAGACTTCGACAGTCGGTCTATAACCACCCAAATAGCATCGCATCCTCTGCTGGAACGAGGCAGATGCGTCACGAAATCCTTAGCTATGTGCTCCCAATTCCATTGGGGCACTTCCAAACTCTGCAACAGACCACCGGGTCTCATCCTTTCGGCCTTTACCATCTGACAGTTTACAACGAGCGACAAAACCAGCAACATTGCTCTTTAGGCCAGCCCAACAAAAGTGCGGCTTCAAAGCATGGTACATCTTCCGTGCACCAGGATGAACACTATGTCTACTACAGTGCGCTTCCCAAAGGATCTCCTCCTTCAAATCAATCAAATTGGGCACAACCATCCTGCCCCGGAAACGCAAACAACCATCGGAAGAGACAGAATAGTCCTCAAGTTCTCCAGCCCTGAACTTTAACTTCAGCTCGTTTATATACGAATCAGTCCTCTGAGCTGCTCAAATACTCGACACAACCTGTGGCTCCACTTGGAACGATGAAACCACAACGCAATCCTCAGCCGGGTAGAATCTCCAACCCGTAGTGTTAAGATGCTCCTGATCCTTAGAGATGTACAACGACGCAAGCATCTCACTAGCCTTCCTGCTCAAACCATCGGCCACTACGTTCGACTTCCCAGGCTGGTACTTGATCTC
>KV019099.1:28811-45051 GCA_001598015.1 Dorcoceras hygrometricum | reverse complement strand
TTATTCGGGTCCTTGATCGCTTGATTGGGCTCCGTGTACCCACTAAAGAAACTTGCTTTCTCGATTTCATTAGAGGGTGGTGAAATCGTTAAAATAGTGGGAGGGTAATTCATAAAACTTAACGACCTTGTTTTATGTCTTAGCTTATATCTTATATAGTTAGTGATGATGTCTGTTTTCCTTTTCAGTATTACTTCTTTTAAAATGGTTTCGATGAAAAACCCGCTTGCTGCTATACTGGATAGCAACAGGTTCACCGGTCTGAACTACCAAGACTGGCTCCGCAACCTCAATCTTGTATTGGCTTCGGAGAAACTTCTTTATGCGATAGAGAAGAGTCCTCCGAAGGAAGCCCCTGCCGATATCAGCCCTGAGGAGCTGGTAACGCTTAAACAATGGTGGGACGACGAGGTTAAAGCTCGATGCTATGTGATGGCGTCAATGTCCAATGAAATGCAACGGCGCTTTGAGAAGACAAAGTATGCTGCTGACATACTTTTTCATCTCAAAGAACTGTACGGGGAGAACTCTCGACATGAGAGGTTCACGGCTGTCAATGAGCTTCTGACAAGCCGCATGCGCGATGGGACTTCGGTCCGCGAGCATGGGGTTCGTATGATTGGGCTCGTTGAAAAGATGTCGGGCCTTGATATCGCACTTCCACACGAGCTGTCGGTAGATGTACTTCTCCTCTCACTACCCGTTGCATTTGACCCCTTTGTGGTCAATTCAACATGAACAAGCTGGCAGCCATCCTTGAAGAGGTGGTTAACATGCTTGTAGTGTTTGAAGGAACCATAAAGAAGGACAAACCCGTCCTCCTTATGGGCTCTTCTTCCTCTGCAAAGAAGGGGCCCAGACGCAAGAGCAAGAAGCGTTCTGCTTCTGTGAAGGAGGAAAAGTCCGCCAAGAAGCCAAAGGCAAAGGCTTCTAAGCCAAACAAGAGCGAGGATGTTTGCCACCACTGCCACAAGCCTGGGCATTGGAGGAGGAACTGCAAGGAGTACCTCGAGCAGTTGCGAACTGCGAAAGGTATGTTCTATATTGAAATAAATATGTCTCTTAATTCGACTTCTTGGGTACTTGATACCGGATGTGGATCTCATATCTGCAATGATTTGCAGGTGATGACAAGAAGCCGACGTTTTAGAGAGGGTGAGACCCACTTGAGGCTTGGCAATGGAGAAAGAGTTGCTGCAGTAGCTATAGGAGATGTTTATTTATTTCTGCCTTATGATTTTAAGTTGTTATTGAGAAACATTTTATTTGTTCCCGAATTAATAAAGAACATTATTTCTGTTTCTATGCTTGATAGTGATGGATATTCTTGTATGTTTGCTAATTCGATTTGCAATATTTACAAGAATGAATGTTTAATTGGAATTGGGGAACGCGAAAACGATTTATACACCTTAAAATTAAAATACGTTCCAAATCACGATGTCGAAGCACATACAACAACGATTAAACGGAAACACGATAACTTGAACCCAGCACAACTTTGGCACGCCAGGCTAGGTCATGTTTCTCTAAGTAGGATGAACAAGTTAGTTAGGAGTGACATGTTTGATCTGTCAGACATTAACTCTCTACCGACTTGTGAGTCTTGTCTTAAGGGAAAGATGACTAAGCAACCCTTCAAGGGAAAGGGTGAGCGTGCTCAAGGCCTATTGGATTTGATCCATACTGATGTGTGTGGTCCGTTTAGTATTGGTACTAAATATGGTCACACATACTTCATCACCTTTACCGAAGATTACTCTAGGTATGGGTACTTGTACTTAATGAAGCACAAGTTTGAATCCTTTGAAAGTTTCAAAGAATTCAAGGCTGAAGTAGAAAATCAATTGGGCAAAAGCATTAAAGCACTTCGATCCGATCGAGGTGGTGAATACTTGAGTGCTGAATTTCAAGACTATTTGAAAGAGAATGGGATTCTCGCACAGTGGACCCCTCCGGCCACACCACAGCTCAATGGTGTAGCGGAGTGTCGTAATCGGACCTTGTTGGACATGGTTCGATCTATGATGAGCTTCACTGAACTTCCTACCTCGTTTTGGGGCTATGCGCTCGAAACGGCAGTAATGTTGTTGAACAATATCCACACCAAGGCGGTGGATAAGACTCCATATGAGATATGGATGGGCAAACCACCCAAGTACTCATACATGAGGATTTGGGGATGTCCTGCTTACGTGAAGCAGACAGTGGGAGATAAGCTGGATACGAGATCCATCTTATGCTACTTCATTGGGTATCCAAAGAATTCCATTGGATACTACTTCTACTATCCCAGCGAAACAAAAGTGTTTGTTTCTAGGAATGCCACCTTTATGGAAAGGGAATTTCTACTTGATAGAAAGGGCAAAATATTAGAACTCGAAGAGGTTCGAGAACCAAGTGAAGTGCCAAGTGAATCTCCTACACCTCCAGAGCCAGTACCACAAATGGTCGCACCTAGGAGATCCGAAAGGGTTCCTAGGGCTCCTGAGAGATATGGTTTTCTCCTTGAAGATGATCAAGGTGATCAAGTTGTTGGAACTGATCCAAGAACTTTCAAGGAGGCAATTTCCGATGCAGATTCAAATTTGTGGCTTGAAGCAATTCAGAGGTTCGAGAACCAAGTGAAGTGCCAAGTGAATCTCCTACACCTCCAGAGCCAGTACCACAAATGGTCGCACCTAGGAGATCCGAAAGGGTTCCTAGGGCTCCTGAGAGATATGGTTTTCTCCTTGAAGATGATCAAGGTGATCAAGTTGTTGGAAATTATCCAAGAACTTTCAAGGAGGCAATTTCCGATGCAGATTCAAATTTGTGGCTTGAAGCAATTCAGTATGAGTTTGACTCAATGCATGCGAACCAAGTTTGGACTCTTGTTAGCCTCCCGAAGGAATTGTTCCTATTGGGTGTAAATGGGTATACAAGAGGAAACTTGGGCCTGATGGTAAGGTAATGACCTACAAGGCACGACTGGTCGCGAAAGGTTACACTCAAAGGCAAGGTGTTGACTATGATGAAACCTTTTCTCCAGTCGCAATGTTCAAGTCAATTAGAATCTTATTAGCCATAGCCGCATGGTACGACTATGAGATATGGCAAATGGATGTGAAAACTACGTTCCTTAATGGAAACATTAAGGAAGAGATCTATATGACGCAGCCTGAGGGTTTCACATCTGTTGGAAGCGAGCATAAGGTATGCAAGCTTCAGAGATCGATCTACGGTCTCAAACAAGCATCACGAAGTTGGAACCTAAGATTCGATGAAACAATTAAGGAATTTGGTTTCATCAAGAATCCCGAGGAGCCATGTGTGTATAAGAAGGTGGTTAAAAGCGCTGTGACATTCCTCGTACTTTATGTTGATGACATTATACTCATTGGGAATGATGTAGGAATGCTGCAGTCAACTAAAGTATGGTTGTATAGTAGATTCTCGATGAAGGACATGGGTGAAGCATCCTATATTCTTGGAATACAGATCTATCGGGATAGATCCAGATGGATGCTCGGACTCACCCAAGCTACCTACATCGATACCATACTTAAGAGGTTCTCTATGGAAGATTCCAAGAGAGGACACCTGCCTATGTGCCACGGGGTCACTCTATCTAAGTCTATGTGTCCGAAGACTGATGAGGAGATAGAGAGTATGACACGTGTGCCATATGCCTCGGAAATAGGTAGCATTATGTATGGCATGATCTCGACTAGACCGGATGTCGCATATGCTCTGAGCGTCACGAGCCGCGACCAGGCCAACCCCGGCCAATTGCATTGGAAGGCTTTGAAGGATATTCTTAAGTACTTACGAAGGACTAAGAATATGTTCATGGTCTATGGGGGTGGTGAACTGAAACTGGAAGGCTACACTGATTCTAGCTTCCAGTGTGACGTGGATGATTCGAAGTCAACCTCTAGATTTGTATTCATGCTCAATGGTGGTGCTGTCTCTTGGAAGAGTTCCAAGCAAGACACCATCGCGGATTCAACCATTGAGGCTGAGTACATCGCAGCATCAGCTGCTGCCAAGGAGGCCGTTTGGATAAGGAATTTCGTCCAAGAGTTGGGCGTCATTCCTAATGGAGTTGGTCCAGTCCCGATGTACTGCGACAACACGGGTGCCGTTGCGCAAGCAAAGGAGCCTAGGTCTCACCAAAGATCCAAACACATACTGAGGAAATACCACATAATCTGGGATATTGTGGCTAGAGGTGACATAGCAGTTGAGAGAGTCGCCTCTGCGGACAACGTTGCTGATCCACTTACGAAGCCCTTTCCTGGACCGTTGTTTGAAAAACATCGCGAAACAATGGGACTGCGTCTGATGAGTAGTTGGCTTTAGGGCAAGTGGGAGATTGTTAGAGTAGATGCCCAACTAGCCAACTTGTGGCGTGTGGGTTTATAGACTCTTGTATGAAACAATCTTTATATATGATATTCGCATTTATTTATATGGCGTTCTTTACTTTCATTGTGTTGTATGATGATTAACAATTGCGTTGAGTAAAGACCTAGAATGCACTAAAGTGTATGTTAGATGTGATAGTGGGTATGACGGCTATCATGAAACACATCTAATAGTCACTGTGTATTCTGAACAAGTTCCTAGTCGATTGGGCCGTCAAAATGAGGATAAGGCCGCCCGAGCTTGAGACTAGTATCTGCGATGCAAAGTACCATGTTTCATTGGTAGGGAACATTGTGATGTTCTGAGCATGCAGATAGATATTGACCAGGTGATCTATCGAACTACCCTCGTTCGGACTTTCCAAGTGGTTACCATTTGTCAAGTGGATAAGTCCGAGGTCTAGGTTGTACTGATTAGTCCTCACGACTCGAAACGTCATTGAGACTCTACATGATAGGCGTCTCACTTCGACAAGTTTTACGACTCACTTGGGGTCATCAGGAGGCGGGATTGGGTGAGACCCCGATGCATGTAGGAGTCGATGCATCGTTGTCGAGGATTCACCGCTCACAGACATGAGTGGATATCCTATGCTATCTGAGAGGATAATAGTGTGTAAATCTCTGGCCAGAGTACTAGAAGTGTTTTAGGTAAATGTTTCTACCTTGTTACACTCGTGATGTCACTATTCGATCTCCAAGATGTACGCATAGCTATCGGATCTATAGCGACTCTCAATTTACCAATGATCGTTGATCTGATCGGGATATATGGATTGAAAGGACCGTACTGTACGCTAACCACGACCAACTGGTTCTTGCAGGCACTATAAGTGATACCTAGGGGATCATGGGGCGATGTTGCTAGACGCTCTTACCATGATCCGATGGACAAGTCCGGAATTGTGATTCCGGAGCCACAATGGTTGTGGGCCCACGGCTAGCTGTATGCCTGAACCATTGAGGGTCACACAAGTACTGGATTCGAGATTCTCGCACGGATACTGAGCTCAATGTGTTGAGCATGAGAAGAGGATTGGTTGTACTGATTAGTCCTCACGACTCGAAACGTCATTGAGACTCTACATGATAGGCGTCTCACTTTGACAAGTTTTACGACTCACTTGGGGTCATCAGGCGGCGGGATTGGGTGAGACCCCGATGCATGTAGGAGTCGATGCATCGTTGTCGAGGATTCACCGCTCACAGACATGCGTGGATATCCTATGCTATCTGAGGGGATAATAGTGTGTAAATCTCTGGCCAGAGTACTAGAAGTGTTTTAGGTAAATGTTTCTACCTTGTTACACTCGTGATGTCACTATTCGATCTCCAAGATGTACGCATAGCTATCGGATCTACAGCGACTCTCAATTTACCAATGATCGTTGATCTGATCGGGATATATGGATTGAAAGGACCGTACTGTATGCTAAACACGACCAACTGGTTCTTGCAGGCACTATAAGTGACACCTAGGGGATCATGGGGCGATGTTGCTAGACGCTCTTACCATGATCCGATGGGCAAGTCCGGAATTGTGATTCCGGAGCCACAATGGTTGTGGGCCCACGGCTAGCTGTATGCCTGAACCATTGAGGGTCACACAAGTACTGGATTCAAGATTCTAGCACGGATACTGAGCTCAATGTGTTGAGCATGAGAAGAGGATTTTGTGGAGTGCGATTTCCTAAAAGGTCAACAGGGGTCAAATCGTGATTTCCGCTGTTGAGGGGTAAAACGGTCATTTTGCACTGGGGTTCTGAAAAATGGTTTTTCAGATCATAGTATTCAGTTTTGGAAACTGAGTCGATCGGTCCGATCTGATCGGCGATCGGAGTTATGATGAAGTCACGGTGATGGGGATGAACTGAATATTCATCCGTTGGACCCGGGCCCGTTGGGCCGGTCCAAGTCCATCATTAAGTCTACTTAATGTAGACTTAAGCTTCATAATAGCACACAACACTCTAAACAAACCCTAACCCTAGCTCCAAGTGGCCGCCCCCCTCTCCTCTCTCAAAAGCCACCGCAGCCTCTCTCGTCGAAATTTGTTCCGGCCAACTTGACGAGGAGAATCCGTCCACGCCGATCTCGTCAGGCCTTCTAGTGTAGGCTGACGAAGGAGTCTCCTTTCCGGTCGTGGACCTGATTGACGTAATCTACCTCCGCCTACCGTGAAGTGCCGGTTTCCTCGTGAAACTGGTCGGAGCCAGGCGCCTAGACGCCAGAAAGGTAACCCCGAGAAACACCCTATGAATGTCATATTGTGTTTGTTTTATTGTATTGATCGTCTCCCGGCCAAATTTTGTTCTTCCGCTGCCTCGTCGGGAGGCGCGATCCGGATCCGCCACGGTTCCCCAACACGACTAACCTGCACCGCCTGCTGCCTGCGAGCACGACGACTCTGCAAAACCCTCCTCGATATCAATAGCAGTGTCAACTGCTTCAGCATAGCTCTTGGGTTTGCTTGTCAGCACCATTTGATAAAACTCTTCGTTCATGCCCTCAAGGAATCTAGTCCGCTTGGCCCTCTCCCGGCCAGAAACATGGGGAACGTACGCCAACAGAGAAGAAAACTTCCTAGCATACTCCCGAACAGTCATCGAACCCTGCTCCAGATGATCGAACTCCCGCTCACGGGCGTTCACATAAGACTCGGGTACATACTCCTGCCGGAAGGTCTCGCAAAAACTGTCCCAAGAGATCCCAACACCAGTCTCCAACAAGGTACACGAAGCGCCTCGCCACCAGCGCTCTGCAACCTTCCTAAGCAAGAGGGTCGCTAAACTCAGCCGAAGATCATCATCATACTAAACCCGATCGAAAAGACCAATAATATTCCGGAGCCACGAGTCTGCATCCTCACTGGACTCGTCACCATTAAAGACTGGAGGATTCATCCTCTGAAACCGCGCTATCACGACATCCATCCTCTCCACAGGAGGTGCCGCAGCCTCAACATCCTCCTCGTCGCTAAAACGAGTACGACTGTGAACACTAGGCCTATCCTCATTCTGTCCTGCTGATTCCTCAAACTGCCCCTACCTCTACCACGACGTCTAGGCGGCATCTACGAAAACACTCAATAGGATCAAGCAAAACAGAACAGATACAACATAGATAAGACATAACACAAATATATAGCACGTAATCCCATAAATCAAGCACATGCAACACACGACACTGTGCCTAGACTCAAGTGTGATTCAAAGAAATTGATCTTATCCCAGCTTAAGCTCTGATACCAAAAATGTCAGGCCTCATGCTCAAATCAGAGATAAAACATACAAACACATGCGGAAGCTATTAAAAAGCGGGTAAAATTTTCGCTTTTGGCCTGATGGTTTACAACAATATAATTTAAAATAGTGCGACTCAAAATAGATATCCCAGTTTAAGAAACCAACAAAACAACACAGTAATATCATCAGTATAGCATACGAACACAACTATCAGACTCCAACCACTGGATACAACAACGAAGCACAGGGCATGCCCTGGCTAGCTCAACTGATACATATAAATATGCTATACGCAACTGGGATACTCCAACCACCTCCTGGGGAACCACCAGCTGGGTTAAAACCACGACCAGCTGTAAAAACCGGGTTTCCTTAAAACAAAAAAAACAAGGAAAACAACCAAGCCCTAGAGGAACATGGGGTCAAATCCCAGTACGGAGAGCAACTATAAAACAACAGTAAACAACAAGAATAAAATGCAGATGCTATGCATGCAACCAGGGACAACAGCCGAAGGCTACAACCAAGAAAGGGAGCCAAAGAACTCTATGCTATACGCAACTCGGGGATACTCCAACCACCTCCTGGGGAACCACCAGCTGGGTTAAAACCACGACCAGCTGTAAAAACCGGGTTTCCTTAAAACAACAAAAACAAGGAAAACAACCAAGCCCTAGAGGGACATGGGGTCAAATCCCAGTACGGAGAGCAACTATAAAACAACAGTAAACAACAAGAATAAAATGCAGATGCTATGCATGCAACCAGGGACAACAGCCGAAGGCTACAACCAAGAAAGGGAGCCAAAGAACTCAATGCACAGCTCAACAGAAATCTACAACAGAATATGTGGCCACGGTGAGTGTAGGACATGTTGGTGCTACCCACTCACCCCTACTCGCCCACCCTTACCAGATGCATCAACAACCCAACCTATGAACTGTGGTAGCTAGCCACTCGGCGCATAGGGGAAATGAGAGTGCGGAATCACCGCTCGCCCTCGCATCCTAGTAAGAAAACAGAGAAACAACAATGAACAATGGCTGCAATAGCATATGCAACACAACAATTACACACGGTAAGCATACACAGCTCTCACACAGAGCAACAACACCGCACGGAAATCCAAACACAGCCATCTCGCAATTTATCCAAGCCAGGTTATGCTGAATTAAAAGCTCAAGATCTGTACCTCAATTCTGTGCAATAACTACCACAGCAAGGAGCCTGAGAGATCTGGTTAGAAACCTGCTAAACACACAACGTACAAGCATAAATCTCACAGGTCACAAGCACAAAACCCACGGCTGGGAGTTACAACTCAAACCAGCAACTAATCAATCCATACAACTTAGCAGGAAGCTTAGATGAAGGCTAAGACTGAGATCTCAACAACAATTCGAAGTTCTACCTGCACGCACCAACACGCGGCCAAAATCAGCAACTTCGCGATCTCTCTCTAGCCAACTACAGCCTCCCAGAATGGTATCAATCGAAAGAGCTTTTCGAGAGGAGTCCAACGCTACCTCAAACGTCCAAAACGGTGGCCGAAAACGACGGGAATTCGCCGGGAAAACTCACGATGAACAGTACTCTAGGGTTCGAAGAACAGAGGTTAACAATCGAGAGAATAATTTGCTAAGTATGGGATCTGGTATCTCAAATCGAAGACCAAGTCTTCCTATAAATACACACGTGAAAGCTGGTTAAGAAGTCCATCGACAAAAACAGACGACGCAAAACCACCCAACGACTGGTTCTCAAATCCAAAAGCTGGATTGTCTAACACCCAAAGCTGGTACCATACGTTGCATCAAAACGCTGCGTTTCAAATTAGTAAAACGTCGTCGCATAAACTCAGCAGCTGGTCGCTAACCCATCGACCGGATTCCTTAGCGCAAACTAAAACAACGACGCACATTCTACGTCATCCAGTCGCTAGCTCTCGCACAAAACAACCAGACGCAAGCTACAGTAGAGTTGACTGGCGTTGACATCTGCCCTCAGCTGGACAACCAGACGCAACACACGAAAAGAGACCCTAGCAGCTGGTACCAGACGCAACACTCCAAACGACGTCGTACCAACTTAACTAAACGTTGTCGTTTCCCGCTCGATACAAAACACGCTAAAACAACGTCTGATCAACAAAAAGCGCTACCAGACTTCACCTAAACGACGATGTTTAGATCTATTGTGTTACCAATTACACGCTGCGGCTGGATTGCACCACCGACCAGCTTCTAACTCAAAATATCAAAATTTCTCGAATTGCTTAAAATGTGAAATCTGACCCGAAATGCAAACCAAAATTACATACAGAGATCTGAACCACCAGAAATCCCTAAAATCCGATTAATTCCAACAATTAATCTTAATTAACTTTTCAGGTCTCACATCTCACAAAACAGTAATCTCACAAGGCAACTACACACAACAGCCACAACAAATCCAGCAACTACAATTTATCCAAGCCATACACCCGCTGCATAACAAGCTCAACCCGTACCTTCCAATTTCTGTGCAACGATTACCACAATAAGGAGCCTGAGAGATCTGATTCCAACACCTGCTAAAACACACGGCGCACAGATCTCAGACTACACAGAAGGTCACGGCCATAACAAATAACTTACGGCTGGGAGTTATACACTACACCCAGCGATCAATCATCCTAATAAACTCAACAGGAAGCGTAAATAAATGCTAAGACTAAGATCTCAACAGCAAATCGAAGTTCTACCTGCATGCACAAACACACGGCCGGAGACAGAAACTTTGTGATCTCACTCTAGCCAACTACAGCCTCCACAAAGGGATATAGGATGAATGAGCTTCTCGAAAGGAGTCCAACGCTACCTCGAACATCTAAAATGATGGCCGGAAACGACGGTAATTCGCCGAAGAAACTCACGGTGAACAGTGTTCTAGGGTTCGAAGCGAAGAACAACAATCGGGAGAAATGTTCTCTAAGTACGGGATCTAGTTAAAGAAAACAAAGGCCACACCTTCTAATATAAATACACACGTGAAATCTATTTAAAACATTCACCGACACAATCAGATCTCAACAGCAAATCGAAGTTCTACCTGCACGCACAAACACACGGCCGGAGACAGAAACTTCGTGATCTCACTCTAGCCAACTACAGCCTCCACAAAGGGATATAGGATGAAAGAGCTTCTCGAAAGGAGTCCAACGCTACCTCGAACGTCTAAAATGATGGCCGGAAACGACGGTAATTCGCCGAAGAAACTCACGGTGAACAGTGTTCTAGGGTTCGAAGCGAAGAACAACAATCGGGAGAAATGTTCTCTAAGTACGGGATCTGGTTAAAGAAAACGAAGGCCACACCTTCTAATATAAATACACACGTGAAATCTATTTAAAACATTCACCGACACAATCAGCCGACGCTAAAGATGTTCCCAAATCAGCAGCTGGATAAACCAACAGCTGGTCACTAACCCAACGGCTGAATATGCGCTACAACAGATTCCTACTGTTGGACACTAAAACCTGCCAACAGCTGAACAACCCAACGGCTGATAAAACACCGTGAAATCTTGCGACAGCTGATGCCTAACGAAAAATCAACAGCTGGTTAAAGAGCTCTACCCCAAAACCACGTCGCTCAAAACCACGGAGAATTCTTAAAACCAAAAGCGTTAAAAGCTGGAGAAATATGGAACTAATGCTACTAAGATCTGAACAACAGCAAACGCGCTAATCACTAAAACGAAGTCGCACAGCACAACGGGTGAAATCTGATAGCTAACGCTAAACGCAAATCTCAGGCCACAGATCTCTCCCGCAAGCGTTCACCAAAACGACTCCCTAGCAACTTATCTGAACGACATCGGTTTACACTCAACACAAAAACACGCTGCTAAGGTCTGAACAACAAATGCGCTAACAGATTCCAAATCAGATCCTAGCGCTAACGAAATATCAGATATCTCCTAAACGGCGACGTACAATCTTCTAAAATATAAAATGCGCTGCGCAGACCTCTATATACAAGCGCAACAGATCTCACCTAACTACGCGACATCCAGACTTCACGAAACGACGGCATATTTATCTTGCGCTACCAATTACGCGCGGAGACCATATTTCGCAAGAAATCCGATAGATCTCACCAACAATTCAGATTTCTCACAAAATCAGATTTCAACTCGAAAATATCAAAATTTCCAGAATTGCTCCTAATTGAAATCTGACCCGAAAATGCAAACAAAACCTTCAAACAGAAATCTGAACCACCAGAAATCTTACAATTCGATTAATTCCAAAAAAATTAATCTTTAACACATTTTCAGGTCTCACAGAATATCTCACATTTCTCCCCATACAAATAATGCCTCCAGATCTTTAAGGCGAACACAACTGCTTCCAGCTCCAAATCATGATTGGGATAATTCTTTTCATGATTTTTCAGCTGTCGGGAAGCGTAGGAAATCACTCTACGATCTTGCATCAGAACAGCTCCTAATCCCAACTTCGACGCATCTGTGTAAATAACAAATTTCCCTTGATCAGACGGCATAGTTAGCACAGGGGCTTCAATCAACGCCTGTTTCAATTGCTCAAAGCTGACTTGACATTCTGGGGTCCATTCAAACTTGCTCAGCTTTCTAGTCAGCGATGTTAAGGGAATAGATATCTTAGAAAATCCCTTAATAAAGCGCCTGTAATAACCAGCTAACCCCAGAAAACTCCTAACATCTGTAATAGATGTTGGTACCTGCCAGTCGCGAACGGCTTCCACCTTCGCTGGGTCTACTTCCAATCCATCTTGGATATAATATGCCCGAGAAAAGACACCTTATCCAACCAAAAATCACACTTTCTAAACTTGGCAAACAGCTGCTTGTCTTCCAAAATATGAAGCACTGTTCTCAGGTGGTATGCGTGCTCAAGTCTGTTCTTGGAATACACTAAAATATCATCGATGAACACCACTACAAACTGATCTAAAAATGGTTGGAAAAATCTGTTCATCAAGTCCATAAAAGCTGAGGGGGCGTTAGTGAGTCCGAAGGTCATTACCAAAAATTCGTAGTGGCCGTAACGTGTTCTAAAGGTTGTTTTGTAAATGTCTGCTGGTTTTATCTTCAATTGGTGATAACCAGACCTCAAATCAATCTTAGAGAAAACTACTGATCCCTTCAATTGATCAAACAGATCCTCAATTCTAGGCAAGGGATATTTATTCTTAATAGTCAGCTTATTCAACTCTCTATAGTCTATACACATCCTTAGACTCCCGTCCTTCTTTTTAACGAACAAAACAGGGGCTCCCCACGGTGATGTACTTGGTCGTATATAGCCCTTGTCCAACAGCTCTTGTATTTGCTCCTTTAGTTCTTTCATTTATGATGGAGCAAGACGATAAGGCGGTCGGGAAACTGGTGCTGCTCCTGGCACTAAATCAATTGCAAATTCCAGTTCCCTATCAGGTGGCAGTCCGCATATGTCTTCTGGAAAAACCTCGGGGAATTCGTTTACTATCTCTACGTCTGAAAGCTGAGGCTTGCTAAAATCTGCTAAGGATGATAGGCTTATCAAAAATCCTACTCCCCCTTTTCTCAAACAACTCTGAGCTTTAAGAGCTGAAATAATGCGAGGAATCTTACAATTCTGATTGGCCTCGAACGTGAACCACTCTCCTCCTGTGGGTTTCACTACCACAGTTCTAAGCCTGAAATCTATTACTACACCATATCTGGTTAACCAATCCCTTCCTAGAATTAGATCGAACTCAGGCATATGTAACAATTAAATCAGCAGTGACCAAATGCCCTTGAAGCCTAAGTTCTAAGTCGCAAAACAAGTCATGAGATACCAGCTCTTCCCCAGAGGGCACCGTTACGCAAAATCCCATAGTCACCTTGTCGAGTCTAACAGGTAACTTCATAGCAAAATATGCTGCTATAAATGAATGCGTCGCACCTGAATCTACTAAGGCTGATGAGGGCAAACCAGAAATCAAGATCTTACCCATAACCACTGTGGAATCTGGATTGGCTTGTTCAGTCGTCACGACGTAAGCTCTGCTGGTCACCATCTGCTTTGACTTCGGGCAGTCCTTAATAACATGCCCTGGAAATCCACATCTGTAACAAACATTCTGTCCCTTTTCTACAGGACCAGGGTGGTTCTTATGACACTTGGGACACTGAGGTCTATCGCTGGTCTGTTGGAAGGACTTCCTCTTCAGCTGTCGCTCCTCCACAACTTCTTTCCAATCTTGATCAGCTCTCAGAGCCTTGTCCACCGCACTTCGGTAATCCTTTGGCTCTACCAGCCTCACATCATGCCTGAGCGCTGGTTTCAATCCATCTACAAAATGTCGCAATTTATCCCTAGGATCAGCTCCAATCAATGGTAAAAAATAACATCCTCGTTCGAACTTTCGAACATACTCCTGGACAGACATGTCCCCTTGCTTGATCATTAGAAACTCTCTCTTCAGTTCGGATCTCTTATCCTCTGTGAAGTATTGTTCGAAAAACACCCGCTTGAATTCTTCCCAGGGGAGATTCGTCACACTACTGTAAGCTTTGCTCCTTTCCACCAGAGCATCGCATCATCTCTCAACATATAAATCGCACATCTGGATCTTTCTAATTCTGGGGTCTTGAGATACTCAAATATCACCTCCATTGATTTAATCCAGCTTTCTGCGATAAACGGATCTGTTGTGCCGCTAAACTCTCTCGGCTTCTGTAACACCCCAAAATCCTTAGGACCATATTTATGCATTTCATAAATCATATGGGCCATTTTGGCAATTTTAAATATCATGAATCTGCTGAATTGTTCATTCCAGCAGGTAAGATTGCGCTGCGGCTGATTTCAGCAGGTAACTCCAAGTAGCGATGCACGAGCTGATTTCTAAGTCGATTGGAAAATGTTTTAAGGAGGTGAAATGTTTTCTTTAAAAGAAGGTTTGGTGTTTTACAAATTAAAATGATATGAAGGGAATTTTACTAAATTTCGAAGGTGTGTCATGCTTGATTTCTCAAGTAGCTTGCCACTAATCCCTTTCATATAAAAACCTGTTTTCAAAGTAAGACTTTCATCATTTGCAAAGAAAAGTTTTAAAGTGTTCTTCAAAGAAATCTCAGAAAAGTTCGTGTGTTGCTCAAAGGGAGGATTCCTGCAGGAAATTTGCTGTTGTTGCAAAGCTTCAAATTAAGGCACGTAAAAGCTGATCTTTTTCTACACCATTTGAAGCATATATTGTGTTTTAATGGATCTGCTTGCCTGTATATTATTGTTATATTGAAAGTTCATGTTTGAAATGATTTAGACATGAAAAGGAAAGAAATATGGGTTCGAAAATGATGTTTTGATGTTTATAATGCTTCCAGTATGTTTTCAGAAAGTTTATGAAGTTTTACATGTACTGAGGATTTGAATTCATTCCCAGAAATGTTATGAAAGTTCTTCTTGCAGTAGCTGTAATATTAGAATTGGATAACTTTGTAATTGGTAGTTGCTGGTCGAATCATTGGTATGGTTTGATAGGCAACAGCTGATGGCATCGTTGTTATTTTGATATTACAGATGAAGAGTTAAATATTCAGCATCTGTATGGTTTTAGTGTTTACAAATGTTCTTCCTGTGGTTGTAATGTCGAAATTTGATGATTTTGTAATCGGTAGTTGCTGGTTGAATCAGTATAAAGTCTGGTTTAATAGGAAACAGCTGGTAGCGAAATCATTGTTTAGATATTACAAGCGTCTTCGTAAATTTCAGCAGATGCACTGTTCATCAACAGATGCGTCTTTCTTTATTAAGATTAGCAGTTGCTTTCCTTTGATTAGGAATCAGCAGCTGCATTGTGATTTTAAATTCAGCAGCTGTATTTTCCTTAGTTAGAATTCAGCAGTTGCGTTACTCATTTTTCAAGTACTGTTCATTCTAGTTGGCACTAGTCTTGCGACTGGTACTATTCACTTATATAATCGTATTAGCACTTTTCCTTGCGACTGATTGATGTGCTAACGACGTCGTTCCATTTAGTTATAAAAAGATCAGCAGGTAGCCTTATTATTTCATCTGCTGATCACTCTAACGACATCGTTTCGCTTTATACAAAGATCAGCAGGTAGTTTTGTTATTTTATCTGCTGATCACCCCAACGACATCGTTTTACTTTATACTTATTTAAAAGACCTCGCGACTGGATTCTTGTGTTGCGACTGGTATTGTTCTTTTCAGCAGGTATTAGTCTTGCGACTGGTACTATTCATTGCGACTGGTTTTTCTCTCAATCAGTTCCAGTTTAATGATATGTCTCCAAAGTCGAATTCAATACTCAGTAAAGTTTTAAAATGGGAAGCAAATGTTTAAAATGATGGAACCCGATATTTTACAGAAATGTTTAAAGAAAGGATGTCTACAAAGTCGAATTAAATACTCAGTAAAGTTTTAAAATGGGAAGCAAATGTTTTAAAATGATGGAACCCGATGTTTTACTGAAATGTTTAAAGAAAGATTGTTAAGGAACAAAAGATGTTTTAGATTATGGCATAGACAGTTAAGGTCACCAAGGAGAAGGGTGAGCAGTTGTC